>JARJDZ010005065.1:0-28355 GCA_030264555.1 Aleochara sp. GC000083 | reverse complement strand
GTTTCGTGGAGGCGCTCGTTGAGGAGCATGTACTTGTCGATGGAGGCGCGCTCCATGTAGCTCGGTATGAGGATGATTTCGTTGAGGACGACCGCCTCCTGGCAGTAATCCTCGTCGATAGCGTCCAGAAAGACGAAATTGTTGCCGACGATGTTATCTTCAGGTCTTGCCGATTCAATCAGAAGCTCTCGCACGTAGGATTCCTTCGAATAGCAGAAAATATCCGCCGCCGCCAAGTCGGGGATGTCTCGGATCGGCCTGGAGCGTCTGGCGATCGTCGCCAGCGAGGTGAACCCCGCCGAGTACGACGCCGTCAAAATGATGCACGCAACGACCCACGCCGTGATCAGCATGCGAATTTGCACCGTGTAGATCGTATATCGCAGACTATTCATCGTCATATGTCCGATGATAATGACGAAGAAGTTGTAGTTGCGTCGGCGGCCCCCAGAGACCTGGTGCATCAGCTGCAGACAGGCTGAGAGCGCGAGGATGCAGACGACGAGCAGCGCCCAGACGCGATAGTTGAGCGTCTGGAAGACGTAGGTGGCTGGAGAGAGGATTTCCGGTCGTGGCACGAGGAACGTGATGTAGACGCTAGCGTACTGGATGCTGATATCGACGCCAATTTCGATGGCGCGCGACGACCAATGGCCCGCAATCGACAAGTCGGCGTGCTCCTCGTACAGCTCGCGTACGGCGCCCGCCCAGGAGACGTTCTCGTAGAAATGATACATTACGGTCATATTCCGCGCCAAATACTCCACGATTTTCACCTCGAGTCCGCTGATTTTGGCGTTTTCCATGTACACGTACGGTTCATAGGTGAACCAGAGGACATTCAAGGTCGTGTTTGCGTCCACCATTTTGTCGTCCTCAATCTTCACATGGCGATTATCGAAATTATCAATTGTCCAATGATTCCCATCCTTCCGGGCTTTTATGCTCGCATTTATCAGTTGAATACCACGCAATGCGCATTTTCGCTTCAGCATCGTCAAATTAAGTCCAATTCCACTGTGGGAAATCGTCAACGATGCGTGCGCCGTGAAGAATTTCAAATTTTCGGCTAAAATTGCAATTTCCTCCTGGTCGTTTACCATCACCAGGTAGATTTTCGGTGCGCACATCGTAGAAGTCCTCATTTTCAAAAATTTCTCCATTGTGAAACTGTACATTGCAAACTCCCTCGGGAATATATCTCTGGATAATCCTGAATGTGTGTCGTTGGTGTAGGTCAGTACAAAAACGCAATATTCCGAATTCGTGGGCATCGTCTTCAGAAGGGACGCACTCAGAAATTGAATCAGCAAGCAGAGCGCGACTAGTTGGCAAAAATTCATCTTCTTGTCGTTTTTTCACACATTTTTCGTTGCTCTACGTTCGGCATTATGCTCGTCAAGTAAGGCAAACACTTGAACGTCACGAATCGGACAGTAATAACGTTATTCGAGCGTAAAAAATGCACAAACAACCACAATATAATACAATATAAATCCATATAATTACTCAGTCATTTAAAATTTAATGATCAACATGCTTATTTCATGCGAGCGCATGCAGCGGCGAACGTATCCATTCCGAATAATGATATACAATTTCGTTAATGCCCGCGATAAACACGTTTTGTTTTAGGAAATGTCCTAATTGCGTGCTTACAACATTCAGATTGGTATTCTTTCTAGAGCGCCTCCGTTTTCTTACAATAACTAATCACTCATTGTCTTAATGCTTATTCTCAACCTTGATACAATGATCATTAATTGACTTTTCTATCATCGTCGTGTTTTTGATGACAATACTCTTCAATTTTAATTTCAACGATCTTCATATTAAAATATAGTCCTTATAAAAGTTTACAATTGGAAATGATGATATAATAATGAAAATCTCATTGATGGAATAAAAAAAACAAAATAATGATAAAATGTAATCCTTACATTAAACACAATAGTTTGAAAATAATGATATAATAATATGAATGAAAATATCATGGTTCGAATATAAAAAAATAATGCTATTATCTTAAATATAAACTAACTCTTAAATCTTATCTAAATTAGTAATTAGAAATAGGGATCACCTGATATCATCACAACGCAACAATTAACTAGAATGTTTTTTAGTAATCGAATTGATTAACGAATTCATTTTCTGCTGCAACCTTTCGTTTTCGACAAGAATAAGCTTAATATTCGCTTTGTCTTTCTCCGCTTCCTTGAACAACTCGCCCAGCCGGGAGTTGCGCGATTTCGGCGTCCTCGTCTTCTTGTTCTCCGCCTTCTTGTTCTCCTTGAGGATGTCGTCAATCTCCAGGTTGCATTGGTCGCTGTAGATGGACAAATTCTGCGCGAAGAGTTCGATTTTATTGGCGTACTTGAGAACGTCCTCCTGGAGAATCATCGTCTGCATGTAAATCGTCTGCGCGATCTTGTACCAATCGCCAAGGAACTCGGCCAGCTGGATGTACGGCGGAATGCACTCCGTCTCGAGGAGGTTCTTGATGCGGCGATTCGTTCCGGTGATCTTGACGCGCTCGAGGACGTGGAACTGCTCGTCGTTGTAGCTGAGGGAGCGGGTGGCGCGGTCGCGCACCAGGTGCTGCCAGGAGTCGCGCAGCTGGTCGACGAGCGTCTTGGCGCGCGCGGGCGCCTTCGTCTCGGCCGGACAGCGCGTCTCCTTCACGGAGGCCTCCCACTCCAGCTGCAGCGTGTTCTCGACGACGTTGCGCGTGTACACCTGGCGGACGCGCGGCTCGATGCCGGCGAGGAAGTCGGCGCTCAGCCGGCCCAGCTCGTCGCCGAGCTCGGCGAGCTTCTTCTCGCGCTGCGCCTGGTGCACCAGGTGGGCGACGGCCGCCTGCGTCAGCGCGAGCGCGCGCGCCGTCAGCTGGTGGCTGGCGGTGATGTCGCTGAGGTGCGCGCACTTGCTCTCCAGCAGCCGCAGCTCGCCCTTGATGTACCTGGTGAAGCCGTCCACGGAGTGCTTCATCAGCGTCGCCGCCAGCGAGACGCTCTCGATGCGCCGCTTGCACATGTGGCCGATGCTGCACGCGGTGCGCGCCTGTCCGGCGTCGTTCTCGACGGAGACGAGGTTCGCGAACTCGGGAAACTTTGGAATATCCATGTACGCCACCGGCGAAACGTTGTTATTCTCCTTACTGAAGAGAATCAGCGGTTCCTGCATCGACGTCCGCACGTAACCAGCCGCTCTGGAGTTCTCGCCGACGACGTCCACGAAGAGGTTGTCCTTATACAACAGGATTTGATTATCCAACCGGATATCCGTTTGCTTAAAAATGTAACTTTGTAAATGCTCGTATGTTTCATCCGGGTGGATGTAAATGTTAATACTAATTGCACGATTCACGTGGAATACGTTGATGATGCGCCGACTGAGAATGTTTGTCACTTGGTTGAAGAATTTCTCGAAACTCCAAATTCTCCCAGGATCCGCTTCCAAAAGCCCCGCCAATAACGGAGTCACCAGCTCCTTGAGTCCAGCACTCAACTGGCAGTTGTTTGGCAGGTTGCGATTCCAATCTATGGGACCTTTATCTTCTGTTTGAATGCCTGAGATCACACCACTCTCTTTCTGCGTGGTGATACGATACATTGTGTCGCGATTCCTGCGGCCTCCATAGGGTCTGAATGGTAAATTGCCTGTAAAAATTCATCATTAACAATAGAAACATTACATGATATAAATGTACCTGTTGCAACATGATACAAAGTGACTCCAATACTCCATAGGTCTACAGTAGCTGCAAAAGGTTTGCCTGGTGGCTTTTTGAGAACAGCTCGCTCATACATATCAGGATGCAGGTACTCTTCAGTGCCATACAGCGAATTGAACTGCTGGCCCTCCTCCAGCTCCCTGGCAGCACCAAAGTCAGTCAGTTTATATATGGTGCTGCCATCATCACAGATAAATTTCATAATATTGCCAGGCTTCAGGTCTCTGTGCACCAGGCTGTTGTCTCGCAGGTGTTTCATTCCTGCTGACAAATGATCAAGCACCAGGAGGAACTCCTTCTCCTCCAAACCATAGGTGTTCTCTGGATCATCAAGGATGTTGTACAGACTACCACCTGTGCAGAGCTCCATCACAATCACCTTGCCGCGACTTTCTTGCTCTTCTTCAATGGCTAAAAGTTTGACAATGTTTTGGTGATTGACTTTCTTCAGCACTTCGAACTCGCGCATCTGAACGTCTGGGGGCCGCATATGGCTTACTTGATTGAACGTTTTCACGGCGACGGGCTCGCCATTTACCTTGTTAACGCCCTGGTAGACGGCCCCGGTGGCCCCTTTTCCGAGGACGCTCGTCGTGCACCAGACATGATTCGCTGAGCCCCGCAAGTAAGCCATAATGGGATTCGTTACTTCAACGCTGCAGTCATATATGCGTTGGTATTAAATCGCCGCACAGTTTAATCTGGTTATTTCTAATTGGAAATCAGAAGTTTAATGTAAATATTTATTTCCAATAACAATTACCATTTTTATCGTGGTCGCTTTGAGGTTAGGATTGCTCTTGAGTTGATTTGTGCATACCCCACTGGGGGCGCTGTTGATTGTTCAGGCAGGGAGTAATCTACGACATTACTCCCTCAATTGTCAGTGATTTTTATCCGAAAAAATGAATATTTACAGAATATCTTCTTGATTTGGATAATCATTCGGGCCTATAATAACGCTGTAATGTTATATAAAAGGTAATGAAATGAATTCCAAATATGATAAAATACTAATTCATCTTTATGTCACTAGGGGGCGTATGCATCGACCGACGCCAACTGAAATTCAGTTGTCACAAAAATAATTTTCGCATCAAAAATGTGAGCTTAGTGCGCGTTCTTCGCAAACGAGCGATTGGGAAGCGAGCACATGCGCGAAAATCGCAGCGAGTAGTGCGGCAGGCGACGTGATCCTAGCTGCAGAGAGGGCGGCCAGCCAGCAGTCAGTCCTACAGGAACGTTTCAGCGTGCAGTACGCCTCGACGCTGGCCAACATTGTCGCGTACGTTATTAGCCCACATTTTCGCGGGGTGCACCGCATGGTGGATTGATTTCGAGTGCCGCCGCCTCGTGCAGCAGGAGTCGGTGCGATAGGGCCGAGCTGGTGTGGTTGGCGAGCAACGATCGCGTGCACTGCTCCTTCGACCAGCAACCGAGAGTTTGGTGCATTCGATGCAGATCGGAGGCGGCAGCGGTGCTGGCGGCCGACCGCTTATCCGGCGATGTAAACAGGTGAATATATTGATCATTCGATTCGTTACACATGCACACGTTGCGGCCCAGAAAGCGAGCGAAAGAATTCCGAGCGCCGAGAAACGCTCTCTGATAACGACGTCACTGCTGCGATAATCGCAACGCAATTCGCGTTTCCACTTGATTAACTCCAATGAATTGTTGTTTTATTGATGCACGCGTCTCGCTCGCTTTTTCCAGGTTGCAATGCGTGTAAATAACAACGACGAATCGATTCGACGAGCGAAATGCCCGCCGAAGAAGGCGACGAACTTGGAGGTTGAAACGCTGACATGCGGGGCAAAAAGTAAACATAAGTAATTATTCATCGGCTGAATTCCCGATGCGCGTTTGTATACTTAATAAGTACTTTGCAAAGTCTACAACGGCGTCTATTGTGTATCAACAAGTAAGGATAACAACAGCCGAATTGATGTCGACAAATATGACGAGCCCGTTGAGAGATCCCATTATGTCACATCATTTCACATGATTTTCATTAATCTCATCTTGCTAATTAACAATTTATGGGAGGATAATTAAGGTATGCAACCACAACTACATCAACAACGTATGCAACCGCATCTACATAGGACAAACTAACCTTAGTTTTCTGTCGTGGTGGGAAAAATTAATTGCGAGGTAATTTTCATTCCAGTATAAATTAGAAACGCTGAGTGAAACGAAATTCCATGAAATTAATTCGAGTCCTAATTGGATAACTCCGAAGGAGGCGGAAATAAGAATTACGAGTTGCAACGTTCAAGTGACACATTGATTTTTGCATCATTCGACGAAGTTCAATTGTTTGGCGGGGCGCAAAAACGACGAGTTGCAGTTTTTAGAGAGGGCTCGAGAGGGTTTGATCTCATTTCTTCCGTGTTCCACGACAACGTGTTAAACAACGTGTGAAACAACGTTGTTAAGCATTGACCCAATTTTATAATCGAGGATTTTAATGTAAATCAACGAGCACGGAAACAAATGAGAAGCATTTCTTATTGGATGGTTTCCACGGTAACGACTCAATAACGCATCCAATGCAAACAAATGAAAGATGTTTATTTTCAATCACATTTTGTGAAATGTGTTTATAGTTCAATCCGAAATAACAAGCGGAAGGAATTCGTATAATCCCCGAGGGGTGTTATTTGTTATGAAATAAAATTGGAAATATTTATGAGAATCGCCGGCCGCAGGCGAATTGGAAATGACGGTGCAGCTGTGCTGAAAAGAAGCGCCAAACGCGTCGATGGGGTCTGAAGAGTAAGTGAGCATTTTTCCAACTATTAATAGAAACCAGCGGAGGCGGCGGTCGACGTCGTTGTTGGGCAGCGAGCACATGTTCGCCGCTAATCGAGCTGAAACTCCCCGCTCGCCAGTGCGGCCTTACATTTTTGTTTGATGTGCGCCTTTTTTGATTGATAGGATTCTCGCGCGAGCCGTGGGCCGATTGATGCGGCCAACTGACAACCGGAGCTCCCAGCAGCGAGATGTAATCGTGGCGCAAGGCGCGCACCGCAACCGCAATGGCCGCCCCGTCCATCGCCACCACCACCGCCTCCAGCAGCAGCCCCAGAAGGACATCAAAGCACCCGCAAATCCACGCACACGACGTCGTCGCACGCGCGCCCCAAGGCTAAGCAAACAATGGTGGTCAGTTGGTTGCTATATGCATAGATAGAGTCATGGTAACCAGTCTTTATTTCGTTTGCGTTCGTCCGCTCGGGGCCGCATCTTCGCTTTATTCGTCGTCGATGCAATGATTGCGAATGCTTGCTCTTTCAGCTGAACACCGAATGGGCGCAAGTGGAAGTCATCGATCTGATTAACGATGGATCCGGCCTCGCGTTCGGCATCATCGGCGGCCGGAGCACCGGGGTCGTCGTGAAGACGATTATTCCAGGTGGCGTCGCTGATAGGGTAATCATTTCTATATTTATTTTGTGGTCAGACATTAATAGGGGCCATTTTGTCGACTGATTGTAGGATGGACGGCTGCAGAGCGGCGATCACATCCTGCAAATCGGCGAGGTCAATCTACGCGGCCTGGGGTCCGAACAGGTCGCTGCTGTTTTGCGCCAATGCGGGGTGCATGTTCGCATGGTTGTTGCTAGACCCGTTGAATCTACCTCTGCTGATTACCAAGTAAGTTTTTTTCGATACATGTCATTTGAGTTGCCTACCTTTCCTATGTGAAAAACAGAGGGAGTAATGACTTTACTCCCTTCACGGTGAAAAACAACTGACGACGATGAAAACGACGAAGTTAGCAATTCTTTCTAACCTGCTTAAATTTGTCAAAGTTTTTTTCATAAGCAACTCTTCGAACTTGGAGTTTGTAGGATCATGTATTTTTATATCGATTAAACACGCGAATATGATTGAATTATACTTGAAAATTTTGAGGGGTTAATGAGCATGCGCAGATTCGACAAAGTGTCAGATCGACGCCATCTTATCTTCAAGTAAATTTAACATTGCGTGCCTAGAAAATGTCGACTCATTACACAGAAATGCTTTTATTCGAGTTGCAAGTTAAAAAGTTCATGTTTGGTGATAGAAATTGGGAAGTCACGCGCCGATTGTGCCAACGAAGATCCTCAGCGACCCGGTCGAATTGGAAAAGCACCTCAACTACAACGGCTACAGCGAACTCTGCATGCAAAATCCGTCCAATTCGATTTCGACGCCGTTCATCTTCACGGGCGCGCAGCACTCGGACGCGCAATCACATGTAAGCACCATACGTTCAACTCTTTGTGAAGCATGATTGATGCGAACCGGATGCCGTTCGTCCGCAGACGATTTCCGGCATGGTTGACGTCGTCAGAAACCCGCTTCCGATTGGAAGCGCTCCTAATCTCACGGCGACGCAATCGCTGCCGGCGGTGCCGACGTCAATCAACCTGGTGCCGCTAGACGCGCCCGTCCCGCGTCGCCCCCCAGCCATCAGCGCCGATGTCGACGACGTCATCGCCTGCGGTGGCGCCGATGTCGTAAGCAACCTTCCTGAGACGGAGACGTACGCGATCGATTTGCTGAAAGACGACCTGGGGCTCGGCATCACCGTCGCCGGCTACGTGTGCGAGAAGGAGGAGATCAGCGGCATCTTCGTCAAGAGCATCAGCAAGGGGAGCGCCGCTGATCTCGCCGGCCGGATCAAAATTAACGACCGGATTACCGAGGTGCGTACGCGTCGATTCCATCCATCCATCAGCAAGATTTCCGTACTTATCGACGTGGTTGCAGGTGAACGGCGTCACCGTCGTGGGGCATAACAACCACGAAGCTGTGGAGATCCTCCGCAAAGCTGGTGCTAACGTACGCATCAAATTCGAACGCTACCTGCGCGGCCCCAAGTTCGAGCAGCTGCAGCAGGCGATCTTGGCGAACGAATACCGCCCGATCTCACCGCCTTCGCCGTCGGCCTCCTCGCTACCCAAAATCCCCCTCAGCCTTGTTGTACGTACCCTTCGATTCAAATCGAATCACCAAGTAATCGTTATTCGTTGGCAGCATATGAGTTCCTTGGGGATCGAACCCGAAGCGGATTCGCGCACCAGCTTCGACTTCGACTCCGCCGTCCTGCTGCACGACTACGAACCCGCCGTCCTCGACGTCGACAACGGCCGGAAGTCGGTGCAGTTTAGCATCTGCAGCCATGAGTCGATCTACGACAAGTGGGCCGGCATATTCCCTGAAGACGACGCCGTTCAGATTGTTGTACGTACCGAATTTATTATTAAAAACCTCATGGGAGGATTCATTGATCGAATTTTATCGATCTCAGATTGCGGAGATGACGAAGGAGGCGACGAGCGGCCTGGGGATCAGCCTGGAGGGCACGGTGGACGTGGAGGACGGCAAGGAAGTGCGTCCGCATCACTATATCCGCAACATTTTGCCGCACGGTCCCGTCGGGTTGAACGGCACGCTGCAATCTGGTGACGAACTCCTCGAGGTGAACGGCATCAAGCTGCTCGGCCTGAATCACCTGGAGGTCGTCTCCATACTGAAGCAACTCCCCAGCTTGGTGATCATGGTGTGCGCCAGGTATTCGGTGCATAGTCGCATCATCGACACGGCGCAGCATCGTGATGCGTTCCAAGCACGGGTAATTTCATCATTTCCATCAAATTTATCATCACAAAATAGCGGTCGTTAATCGAAATATGTCTTGTAGAACATTCTCGCTGGTAGTTTTAATACGTTGATTTCGGAGAAGCTGGTGAAGGCGAAATCGGACACGTCCATCGCCTCCACCGTGGCCAGCGAGCCCTGCTGCTCCGTGGGGAGTCGCTCGCGATCCCTGGAGCTCGTCGCCGGGCTCCCCATGTGGAGCACCGACCATACTGTCGTCATCCTCAACAAGGGGGAGCACGGCTTGGGTTTCTCCATCTTGGATTACCAGGTACGCATCCTCAAAGACGTTTCCTCCAGGTGAACCCATGAAGGCGCTTTTGTAGGACCCGTTGAATGCACAAGACACTGTGATAGTCATCAGATCGTTGGTACCTGGGGGAGTCGCCCAGGTCGACGGCAGCCTGATACCTGGTGATCGGCTCGTCGCGGTGAACGACGTCGACGTGGAGCATGCAACCCTCGACAAGGCGGTCCAGGTCCTGAAGGGCGCCCCCAAGGGTCCCGTCAAGCTCACCGTCGCCAAACCCCTCTCCGGGAAGGACGCCGGCTCCTATCATAGTCAAGTAAGTCCCATTCGTTGATCGCTTTATTCGTATTCTTGTGGTTTGATTGTGCACGCACATTTTTTGTGTGAACGCGCTGCTGCATGCAATCACTCGAGTTGTTGTCTTAAATTATGCGCGTCTCGCGGTTGAACGTTGTTCACGCACGCCCGTTCACGCTGCTCTTGGTTGACTGCTCCTCTGGGATGCGATGCGTCCAGACCGAGCAGTTCTTACGATTCGATGTGCGTGGTATATCTCACCCTAGTGAATGTGTAGGGATTGCGTATTGATTGCCGTTGCGTTGGTTGGATTGACTTTTTTTTGATGGCGTAGTGAGAGAGCGAGACACGATTCCTCCCGTGTTTGTAATCCCGTGACAGTAATCTTCAACGAATTGTCTTTCCAGCGGTTGCAAACGCAATTGCAACGATGGATGCAACCCGGCAATCGGCGTGCGTAAACACTGTTCTCATATCAAACTATACTAAAATTCTAAAAGCAAATAGCGAAACCAAAACGTAAGTACGCATCGCAAACTTCTCTTCATGTGTCGAAATCAAACGCAACATTATTGCTGTGAGTGTTGTAGCGTGTGACACATATCGTTTGTGCTAAGGCAATGATCTAATAAAGTATTTTTCTCGAAATTCTTTATTACTCGACCCAATTTTGCAAACGCAACCGCAACATGTGGAAGTAATAATGAGTCGATGCGTTTTAGGACACCGAGGAGGACCAGACGTGCATGGAGGACTTCCAGGAGTGCATCGAGGAGTACCAGGAGTGCCTGGAGGTGGTGCAGATCTGCATCGAGGAGGAGCGCTCGCCGCAGCACCTCCAGCACGCTCACCACCGCGTGGAGAGGTTCATCGACGAGCCAGCGTCGACCAGCGAGCTGGAGATTAGCTATAAGAGCACTTGTGATATCACCCATAGTACAAATCACGACCCGGAGGGCGACACGAAGACGCTCATTAAGCTGGACTCGTGCGAGCGCACGTCGAAGACGGACTCCGAGCGCGACGGCTACGAAACCTGTCTGGACGAATCGTTCTCCGACGAGATTGCCAAGACGCCGACGAATTCGCACACGATCGGCGAGTTCTACGCGCACCAGAACTTCCTCAGCGCCGACGACGACGACGGCGACGTCGAGGAACGTGTCGAGGATGTCACCGTCGAAACGCTGGAGATGGAAATCGAGCAGGTGAGCAAGGAGCTGGCGAAGATTTCGAAGAAGAAGCAGCACCTGCAGATGAAGGTGCAGGAAGCCGTCGACGACGAGGTCGCCAATCTTGATGATAGCCGCTCGGAAACGACCGCAACACCAAACGACGAGGAGGCGATGAGTCAACCTGCGTTGTGTGACGCGCACCGGGAGTTCCTGCTGCCCGTCATCGAGGAGGACAACGAAGTACCGCATCTACGTCGTCAACGACTCACCTCCTCGTCGGATCCGTGCCTCAACTACGAGTACACCAAATGCGAGCATCATATCTGTTTAGATACGAATCCTTCGGATGATGAGCCGAAATCGTATGACGCTCTGAGCACGTCGACCAAGGAGGATGAGTTCTTCCTGCTGCAGTACCCGGAGGACCTGGGGGAGAAGTGTCGTAGTGAGCCGAATGTCGACAAACGACATTTGCCACCTGTCACCACGTATCGGTACAAAATTGAAGAGTATTATAACGATATCGAGGACTGCTTGGAAGCGTATCGTCAGGCTAAGGCTGAGGAGGAGCGTCTGGGTGCACTACGTCGAGAGGAAGCTGAGGAAAAGCGTCGTTTGGCTGAGGAAGAGAATGCAAAACGTATTAGAGCTGAAGAAGAGCTGCGGATTAAGCTGGAGGAGGAGAAACGGAAGGTGCAGGAGGAAAAGCGGAAGATAGATGAGGAAAAGCAGAAGGTGGAGGAGGAAAAGCAGAAGATAGAGGCGGAGAAACAGAAAGTGGAGGCAGAAAAGCAGAAGGTGGAGGCGGAACTTCTGAGGAAGGCGCAGGAAGAATTGTTGAGAAAAGCGGAGGAAGAACGACGAAGAATTGAAGCGTTGAAGGAAGCTGAAGAAAAACGCAGAGCTGAGGAGGAAGCTCTCATTCGGAAATTGCAACAGGAGCAGGAGGAAGCGCGTTTGAAGAAGGAGGAAGAGGAACGTCGACGGCAATGGGAGCTGGAGAATGAGCAACGACGCATGGAGAAGCTCAAAAAGTTGGGGATTGAAAAAATTGACAGTACGGACAAATCAGGAACGCACAACCTAGTGAATAACGCAATGAACGCATCATCGAAGAGTAAGTCAGCACCAGAGATCCTCGACAATTCGTTCGTCACATTGACCTACGACCCGGGTCCTGGTGCCGGGGCGGACTTGACGACGCGACGAAAATCCAACTACCCGGACGAAAAACAACTGCGGTATGTATTTGCATCGAGAGCAGCTAATTCGATTTGCAACAAGAAATCACTCGAATTCGCTGCTGCCGATGGCGCTCGATTGGGCGGAGGATGATGGCCGTCGTCCCCCGACTGCGGCGCACAATTAGTAGGTTAGAGCCGCGGGTTCAATAAATGGCTAAATTAATTTAACAACTGAATGCAAGTTACAAATCATATAAGAAGCCATAAACAAGGACGACTCGCCTAATCCGATTTGAAACGGGCGGGCGGGCGCGCAACGCGATCTCCTGCTGGCTGGGGCTTTGTGCGGTGGCCCGCGCAGTCGGACGCGGCGCGCCCATCGACCGACCTCACACACAACGACCTGGTGCTGAACACCGTACCGATTTCTCTGCCCGCAGCGAGCATGTCGTCCCGATGACGGTGCAACGCATCCTGGAGAACAACTCGGCGGTAATGCGTAGCATCGGCGTGGACAGCATGGCCGGCAGGCAGCACTGGGCGGCGGCGCGCACCGTCCACATCCACCGCGAGCGCGGCGCCAGCCTCGGCATCAGCATCGTCGGCGGCAAGGTCGACCTGCACAAGGACGCCGCCTCGGAGACGATCCTCGGCATCTTCATCAAGAACGTGGTGCCGAACAGCCCCGCTGGCCGTGACGGACAACTCAAGGTGACCTCCTCGAAGACGACCTCCACGTACACTTACATTTTTTTTTATTCCAGACTGGCGACCGGATATTGGAAGTATGCGGAACTAGTTTGAAGGATGTGAGCCACGAACGCGCCGTGGAGATCATCAAATATGCCAAAAATCCAGTTGTCTTCGTTGTGCAATCTCTGATCACCGTAAGTGACACCTGGGGGAGATCGATTTCGAGTAATTTCGGAGTGTTCCAGGATCAGGAGGCTTCCATTGCACCCAAAGAACTTCCAGTAACGAAACAGGTAGATTAGAAACATTTTTTATGATCGTTTATTTATTCAATTATGTTTGGTAGAATGTTTCGCTGCCGTCACAAAAGTCGGTGGACTTCAAGGAGACCGTCGAGGTCAACGACATTGAGCCGCGCAAGCAGAAAACGATCGAGTCGAGTGAGGAGAGCGAGGACGAGGAGGACGAACGGAATTTGACGGGACGCACGGTTTCAGCGAAAGGACAAGAAGTAAGTCGAAACGAACACTCATATATTTGCCATTAAAATGCGCCATTTGTCGATGAGCTCGCAAAGATAACAATGTGTCGTGTTCACGTACATATCAACGAGGGTTTCCTCGCGCTGCATCAACCCCTCATCGAACGTGGGTATCGCGTTGATGATGTCGTCGTTGTCACCTTCTGCACGTTGCTCAAACCCCATTTGCGTCGTTTCCGGCATCGAAATCGTCTGCTTGATGCACCTCGGAATGAAGCACTTCAGCTTTTTGACTTCTTCGAGAGCTTGTCGACAATGGTCCCGAAAAATCTCGCTGCTATCGATTTGCTGGTGCGATTGACGTGCGTCTCCTTCGTATTGCGTGGTCGAATCCTTCGTTTCGGAGGTGATTTCCTCATCCGGTTCGGTTTGCACCACGTTCGACGTACGATTCCCAAAGGATCGCACGCAGTCGGCGTCGCCTTTGTACTCCAGGTCCAACATCTTGGTCCACATGCTATTCAGCTTCTGGCGGGTTTCGATCAAACCTTTTGCGCGTCGTACGTCGAACGCTTGGATTTCCGCATCGCAGGTGACGTAGTTCGAGAGGGTCTGCATGCTCTTCACCGAGGAGCTCATCGCCTCCGTGTTGAAATTGGAGCTGGAGGCGCATTGAAGCGGGCACTCCGTAGTAAATGGCATCGTCAGACGCTTGGCGTTGTAGATCATTTTGGCGACGTCGTCGCTGAACGAGCGCTGGTCCTCCTTGGGGTCGATGCTGAGCACGTTGTTGGTGACCATGCGCCGCGTGCCGAACTTCTTGGCCGCCATCTGCGGCATGAAGGTGCGCTCGATGACGACGAGCTTCTTCCTGATCGACGACGACGTGGACGCCCGACGGCGATGACGTCGCTGGCTGCAGGCGTCCGTGCGGCTCGGCTGCGACAGCTCGCACTCGCTGCTGAAGTCGTCCGTGTGCGCCCCATCGCACCTGGTGGCTGGCTGATGCCGCGCCTTGTACTTGCGCTTCGACGTCATCTTCAACACTTGTATCCTCCAGGTCACTGTAATTTAGAATGCGTACGATTGCGACATTGCAACGCTGTCACAAATCACGCGAAACAATTGCGTTTGTATAAACAAATCGCGCATCTTATGTCATAAAACGAGCTGTCCAAATTCATGCGCAAAATTTCCAAATTATTCGTCTAGTGTGAGATTCATAGAGAATTTACTTTGCGAACCTGGATCGAGATGAATAAGAACGCGAAGAAGAATGCGCCGAGTCCGGCGAGCAAAGCGACGCCGCTCGCTGCGAGCGAGCCCAAGCAGCCGGTGCTGACGCTGACGCAGATCGCGCACAAGACGCCGCCGCCGCCTCCGCTGGTGTTGGAGGCCGGCGCCAAAGCTTCCAAGCTTCCCGGTGCGAAGACGACCGATCGTAAGCAGAAGACGAAGCTGGGGCTCAACCGACGTTCGCTCGCAGTGGCGAACCCGACGGCGACGCCGTCCACGGCCGGCGCGACCGCCTTCACCGCTGGCGACCTGCGCAGCATCCGCTTCCAGCGCGGCGACCTCCGGCTCAAGCCCATCAAGGAGGAGGCCGACGTGAACAGCATGACGCCGCAGCAGCTGCACGAGTACACGAAGCGCACCGTCGGCAAGCTCTCCAAGATCCTCCACCTCATCCAGAAGGTGCTCAACGAGGACGACGACCTGCCGCAAGCCACCGGCCATTAACCAGCCCCCATCGTTCCCCATCCATGCTCCTGGAGACATCTTTTTGGACGTCATCTCCGACGGCGCTGCCCTCCACGTCCCACCGCTGCATTTCATCCCATCCCATCACCTCACATTTCTGTACCATGCATCTCCACATCTTCATAGTCACATAAATCAGTTATCGATGCGTATCGACTTGTTTTTTGTTGTTTTTATTGTTGATTTCGTCTAATTCGAGACAATTACTAACGTTTTCCGTGTTGCAGATCGACCGAGCGAGTGCGGCGAACATTAAACGGAGCAAGGAGGAGATTTCGGCGGATCCGGAAGAGGAGGACGACTTCGGGTACACGACCAGTGAGTACAGACCTTTTGATCACTTCCAAATCGGGCCACGCATGTATACGCCAAGTGAAAGTCTTCACGTCCCGTATCGTTGTGTACGCGCACGCGGCGTGCGTGTGTTCGTGAACGCGTGGGTGGTGCTATTGATTTTCCCGCGAATACGCGCTGGATGCTTCGTGGAAGTCTGCGCGCCCGTCGAGTTATCTCTTATGGAAATTGCTACAAAACGTGTTGTCATAGGCGACTCCTTTCGATCACGATTTCCACGCGGCGCACATCTGCGAAAAACTAATGATGACTCTACGAACATTGCCACGAAACAGAAAAAAACACATCTGAATGCGTTTTGACGATGTTAATTAGCGTTCGCTGGCTAATTATCAATAGGTCGATGATGTGCATCGAAGCATTCGCGCGTTACGAATCCAATTAGTGCGAGCAAGTCACACGAAGTCGCTTTAATCGACCAATCACATTCTTTACGATGGCTATTAATTAATTGATTGCATCTTAAAACGCGCGTGTTGCGAAATGTACGTAAAAAAAACATCGTTTTTATTTGTTTATGAAATGCTCCAGTTTTGCATCGTAAGCTTTGAGAAATCAATGTCACAATTTCGAAATTAGCTGTTAGTGATTTTGGTATCTCCGGTTGAAACGGTAACAAGATGACACCTTGCGTGTCACCAACCGGAAATAGTTCGGAACTCATCCCGTTGACGCTCCGCGTTTCAGTTCCGCTTTCCGCGTTAAACAACGCGCGCTCGTTTAGCATTTAATTAACACGTTCATTTGCGCGCCCGATTTGCATGCCGCGCATAAAGTCGAAGAATCCGGTCGTTCCTTGCCAGAGATCTAAGTTTATCGGGGAAAAATCAGGAATTGAAATGTTTATTCTCGGTTTTATGCGTGTTTACCAACGTTTGAAATTGAAATTATTTATTCACTGATCGTTTTATGCTTCGCAACCCAAACTAACATCAATTCTGTTGTAGTGTTAGGAATAGCAAATATTTTATGTTGTCCCGAAGATTCGTCGAAGATTCGTCGAAGATTCGAATTTGAGAGCAAACATGCATTGTCTTTCTGGAGGGATGAGATTGACTAAAAGGAGGATTGCATCAATTTCATTTCACTTGGCAGTCGGCGGCGTTCATTGTACTTTATGTTATCGCTTCGATGGCGAATCTTTCGGCGGGCCTCTTCTCGCATTCAGCCGCCGGCTGGCTCTGCGACCGTCGTCGCATTTGGCGCATATTCCGGTTTCGCGACCGACCGACTCTGGTGCGCATCCTCGTCGCCGCCGCCGCCGCTGCCGTCGTCGTCGCGGCCGCCGTTCTCTCAGTCCAGATCGCCGCGCGCGGACCGCTGAACGTGCCGGATTTTTCGCCGAACGAGATTGCAATTTCTCGTCGTCAATCGCATCCCTCGTTGACGCCTCATTCATTCGCGCGAAACCATCACCGTCGTCGGCTGGTATCGATGCGCGGCACGTGATCGCGACACCGGATATGATTGCACGATTATCCGACGTTTTTTGAGTTGTCCATTGCCACGATGGAATCGGCCACCGTGATTTCGATTCGATAATTTAATGTGTCAGCTTGGTATTTGGTAATAATCCTCCATTCGCACAGTAATTTGCATTTGTTGGTTGGTTTATAATTACGAGTTTCAATTATTTATAGCGGGCGCAAAATGAAATACTCCCACGACGCGATCCGAATCGAATTAAAATTTCAAATCGCCTTTGAGCGACGCGGCGCGTTTTGTCTATTTTTGAGCGTTCATGTAATGCAGTTGTTACTCCGGCTGGCCGAATTATTTCGAGCACATCAATTGTTTTCGCTTGAGGTTGCTTCCTCCGATCAATGAAAAGGTCAGGAATATAATAACGACTCAGCAGTGCGCTCTTAACCTTTGATTCCGATGCAGTAATGAGATCCATCCAACTTGCAACAAATCTGCTCGATGTAGCATCGAATGTTTTGAATTGAAATCGCAAAAATGCTGCGAATTGAATTGTATGTTGGCTTCACGTGTAAAGGTGCAATTGTACTTGCGGCAATTGAAATGTTTTAATTGAATTCGAGCGCGCGGAAATGCAACGAATCGATAGCCCGAACAATTAATAGGTGCTGAAATGCTGCCTAAAGTTACATTTCATCCTTGGTGTGAGAAGCGAATAACAAAGAGTCGTGAAGGTCCGGTAAAAATAGAAGAAAAAGGGTCCAAATGTCCATCAGAGTGCGACGAACTAACGAATATTTATTGTCTGTTAGGATCTGGGAGATAAATTCGCGCGTAAAGTAGATGCGCGTTCGGTACGTTGAAAAATTGCAGATTTCGTGTGCAAAAACGAATTATTTACATCCACGACCCTTAATTAATATCGCTGACAACTTGTCGCACAAATCGCGGGAAAGATGCGCCATGAAAATTGAATTAAATTAAATTAACTGACATTTTTGTTTGTAGAAGTTTCCATCCGTTCGTTATACCGGGTGGAGTTCGACTTGGAGAAAAATTATTCAACACAAAATTGTCGTCAACTCAGCAGTGCGAGTGCACAACATGTTGCCTATAGTGAAGTCCGTAGATGGGAATTTTTGGGATGAATTACGAATTCCACCCGGTATACAATTCGTGTTGAGCCTCCCTCGTCACAATGTTTTGACCAGGGATTAAAAATACAGCGTCGGGATTAAATTGCACGCCAGCGCCGGGAAAAACTTGTCCAATTCATGGCCTCCATTGTGGCTTCATTAAATGTTGGCGCGGCGTCAAATTTCGCAAATCGATAGCTGATATCCGAGACCGAGAAACGGACGCCTCCTCGTCGAAGATTTTCGGCCGAAAATAATTATCGTATGCGTGGAGAATGCATAATCTAAACGTCTTCGATTTTTATTGCGGGCGTAAAAACGCCGGAGCGTGGGACATTAGCAATTTTTTACGATTATGATTATCGTAAAATCGTTAGCACGACATGGAATATCAATTCTTCTTCGCCGCGTGCTCTCCAAGCTTCCAGACGCGCAGCGACCGGGCGTATATTTTGACTGACATCCGTTCATCATTGCTCCATTTCGGCGCGGCTCGTTAAATAATTTAACGTCTTTGGCGGAGCGAGCGGTTTACACCTTTTTGAATATTTGATGGGCAACTACACGCGACGACTACAAATGGCGGCCGGAAAGAAGATCGCCAAATTAAGCCGACATTAATTGCATTGTACGAACGCAATTCATCTTTCACTCTCTGCGATCGCATCTGCATTGTCTCGCGCCGCATTTACATGTCATGTCGTGCGTCGTAGGACAAAGAACGTTTAGTCGACACAATACGTCATCTAATTAATGGATATTAGATATAAAAGGATAATTAATTCGCCGTTTCGCATGGCGCGCTGTTAGAGGGGGTGATAATCCGATGATGATAAATTGCCCACCTTCATCGCACTTGTCATCCGAATGGATTAATTGCAACGACCTCTTCTTCTTCTTCATTTTTTTTTTGTATCTTTCGACGTGCAAGTATTTTATGTACTGGAAGTGTGCGATAATGGGCGTAAATTCAGCACTTTGCTGGGTTTTTCTTCGTTTTGTGTGCGCATTGAAGTGTGCGCTTTGCATTGCGTCCAAACGCGGCGCGAAAATGAAAAATCAACGCATAATGGACGCCAACTTATTTATGCAAATGTGATTTCGCGCTTTTTCGGCGGTTTGGAAAACGAAAAGAAAAAAGCCAGAAAGAAAGGAAAACGTGGGAAGGAGTGGGGGGTGTATTTACAAACTTGGATTGCACCACTTTCGACTCCCAAGGCGATGTCTTTTAATCTTGTTATTTGCAATCTTTTCTCTGGCGGGATTCGCTTCAATTAACGGCACGAAAATTCAAAAAATGCGAAAATGCTAAACGAGATTTGCATTACATGATGGGGTTGGACGTGGAGTAGGAATGTATAGCGTTCGTTATTGATGTCGAGTGAAAAACAAATAAGTTCATGCGTTGTGTTTGTCATTCGCAATGATAGCTATTAAAATTGCGCGCGGACGTTCATTTCATTCGCACAAATACGCGCGTAATTTGCACCAGAGTGTCGTGATTCATCGACGAGGACGATTTGTTTGTTGAATGCATTCTATCGATCAACCCCCGAAAGAATTACTTTCATATACCGCTTGATATCGTTAAGTGGATTAATTTCCTTCTTGGCCCCCAAGCTAATTTTGGTAATTGTTTCTTGTACGTTTCGTGACTTCAATTTCAGTATTAATCATCTGAAAGTTACTCCAATTTTCAGCCTATAAACTAAACAAGCATTTGATTTGATTAATTTGAAAAAAAAAACAAAGTTTTAAAGTGATTACTTTCCGGCCCACCAGATGGCGCTACCTGGAGGTTTTTTGATTAATTGATTGACAGCTAAAAATATTTTGTTAGGTTAGTAGTTGGAGGCGATCACAAATGGCTTTTAAGAAAATGTGCGTTATGAGAGTGGAGTTTGTGATTGAATTTCGCGAGTTGGAGGCAGCGACGACGTCATCGATGGGAACGAAGACGTCGTTGGCGACGTTGACGCCGAGAGGAGAGAGCCGCGTAACCCGGTAACCTGTAACATTTCGGGGAATGTAGGTCGCGGATCCCGCACGAGGTCGACGGGGGTCACGTGCACGCGCACGCATCCCTTTAACCCACATTATCGCGGGGGAGGAATTTCGCGAAGTCGATGACGCCATCGTCGACGTCACGGATGGAGTTTCGGGTCCAGCCAGCGGGCGGGCGGCCGGAAGCCGGAAATGTGTGCCGGGCCTCACCCGAAACGCTGCGCGCGGCGGGCGAGCACCGGCACACATTTTGTGCGTGCACGAATAAGGTCACGGACGCGCGTTTGTTTACGATAACAAATGCCTTCCGCTGGAAGCCGAAGGAAGCATACGAGATGCGCATTCCGTCTTGCAACCATTTTTTCCGCATAGTGAGAAAATGCGCTGGCCGAAAATGCGCGACGAGTGGGTGAGATGAGCAGCGCGAGTGCATGAAGCGGTTTGCAAAGCGAACCATGCGCGCTGCACCGACCACGAGACGCCTGTATTCCGTCCGGAAGCGGAAGCGGTAGTGTCGCATCGCCATTATCCATCGGCTCGGTAAGCATGTTCGAACCATGGAAACAATAGCCGAAGATCAAGAAACCGAATATGAACTTGGTGAGTGCGCATATGTCTCCACGAGCTGTATTCATCCATTTTCATACAACCATTTCATCATAACCCATCATAACCCAGATACTAATGTTGTATTTTTCGTTACAGACAAGGTGAAAAAGAAATACGCCAGCCTGGGGCAAGGCATCATCATGGTGCAGCTGGAACGCAGCGTGGGACAGGGCTTGGGGCTCAGCCTTGCGGGGCACAAGGATCGCAACTGCATGGCCGTCTTCGTCTGCGGCATCAACCCCACGGGAGCGGCGCATCGCGCCGGCGGCGTCCAAGTGGGCGACGAGATCCTCGAGGTGAACGGCGTCGTGCTGCACGGCCGCTGCCATCTGAACGCGTCTGCGATTATCAAAGGCTTATCAGGACCAATATTTAAACTCATTATTTTAAGGTACCACTCCCACTCATTCTAATTCGTTTTTTGTAGTCGGCGAAACCTGGTGGGAGCGCCTCTCGCGAGCGATTGCATGGAAATCAAGTCGAGCGTGGAGTATTACGCAACACTCTGACACAGTTTGCTGTGAACGAGCGCGCGCGCGACGCGTGTGAGTGCGCGAATTTATTAACAAATTCGACGCCGAACTGATGATACGCGCGCCAATCCAATCACCATCACGCGAGACCATCACGCGTCGCGTTCATTTGTTGGGCGCTTTGAAGTGCGTCTGTTGCATCAAAGCCGAGTTTTTGATTAGTTTCGCTTCCTGCATCCACCGAGCTGGGAGTAACGCCATTTGTTGGATGTTCCAGACGTAAAGCAGCCATTGATGACATCGCCGTGCGGCCCATCACCCAGTTTCCCGTGTCTTTAGCCGAAGAGGTAAGTTGCACCAAATTTTGGCCGCAATTTTTTCCGATGCGGCTTAAATTCCGCATCTTTGTGCCCGTCCGTTTCATGTCAGCAAATTCACTCACTCGTGTCGCTCGTGAAACTCATTTGTCATCTCTAATTGCATCACGCGCAAGCATTCATTGCGCGATCGAAAATCAAACGAGATGCAGCCGGTGAAATTGTTGATACTGATGCATGCCGATGGCTGTAATGTGTTGATGGTGCGTTGCGCTGTGTGCTCACTCATTGTGCGTTGTCCGTCTACGTGTTTTATGTATTTCCGTTTGTTTTCTTTCTGCAGGCATCCGAGGAGTCTTTCAGTAATTATCCCAATGTCCGGACGGTGTCCATCAAGAAGGTAAGCGCTCATCAACGCGCACTCATTCGTTCACCAGGTGAACACCACCACGACGACGACGACGACGTCGACGACGTGGACGAACTAATCCATTTTCGATGTTTATGTAAATTAAACTCTCACAGCGCGCACATAACACACTTCGCACACGTTTTGCGCAAACGCATCCATTTCAATCACGCTGTTTGCATTCGCTCGCACATCAGACGACGAGTAAGTAGCTTGGAGTGGACAGGTGCGATCTGGAAGCGCATCGTAATTGAGCAATTATGCGATTCATGGCCGGTCAATGTTACAAACGAACACGCACGTTATTTCGCTTCCTTGGAAAACATTCGCGCGCGCGCGCCGAATCGAGCACAAGGTCGTCGAAGATGATCTACGAACGTGTGCGATGATGGTTTAATGCATTCGCTGCCGGCGAAAGTAAACAAAAAGACGGAAAGCGTAAATATTTGAGTTAAGTTCGTAATTTTAGAATGGCACACATCTTGCATTCGATGCATTCATGGACGACATCGGTGACAACGGTTCGAATTTAACGGTCAAACACTACACAATAACGATTCAATATTTGCATTCACATTGTTGCGTGTTTACGGGGCGCAAATTGAATCGTCGCGCTCTCAGTGAACGCTAGCGACCGCGCGCGCGCGCTTATCTAATCAGCGCGATTATTATTAATTGATAAACAAAAACTACCTCGTGTCGCAGCGACGAACGAGTTCGATAAAAGCATACATACGCGCACACAATTCGCACGCCGACGTCCATCATTCTCATGCCGCCGAACGCACTCTCGCTAACGCTGTCTCTTTTCCGCTGCAGGGCAATCAGAGTTTAGGGATTATGATAATTGAGGGCAAGCATGCCGAGGTGGGACAAGGCATTTTCATATCGGACATCCAAGAGGGCAGCTCCGCCGAGAAGGTATACTAATTGCGAGAGAACGAGAAGGCAATCAAACGCTGTTTTCATACTTGCTCTGTGTTCACGTTCAAGGCTGGCCTAGAAATCGGTGAGATGATACTGGCTGTAAATAAGGACTCGTTGCTGGGTTCCAATTACGATACCGTAAGTATGCCGCTTGCGTCGATGTCTCGCGCGAGTCCTGCACACTTGCATACACACACACGCCTCCCAAAACGCTTAACTTCTTCTTCGCTTCTAATCGAATCGCTCTGCCATCCTCCAGCCATCCCAGCCAAATGACAACAACGAAAGTTCCCGTCAATCACGCAGGAAGTAAACGCAGTCATGATGTTGCAGGCTGCGAACCTGCTGAAGCGGACCGAAGGCCTCGTCACGCTCGTCGTGTCGAACCCGGGGAAGAAGAGCGCCGAGAAGGAGGACAAGAATGGCAAAGGGTTGAAGGCATCGTCAGCGACGTCCCGACCGACTACACCCACCCCCGGTACGTTGGACCTTCCCCAATAATATCTATCTTTCATGAATATGTGAAAATTTCAACTGAACATTTGTAGAACCGCCCGCTGATCCGTCGAGTTGCCAAATCGCGCCTGGCCGTGACACGACCATCGAAGTCGCCTCGGACAACAAAGCGCTGGGGTTGTGCTTCGTCGGCGGCAAGGACACCCCGATTGCGGTACGTTGGCGAAAGGGTTTATTCGACGATATTAATCGAATGGTTTGGTTGCAGGGCGGGATTATGGTCGTTGATGTGTATCCGGGCGGCGCGGCCGAAAAGGACGGCCGGATACAGCCCGGCGATCAGATCCTCGACGTGAACGGCACCTCGCTGAAGGACGTCACCCACAATTTCGCATCGCAAGCACTGCGACAGACACTGCCAAAGGCAAACCAGCTCTTTAATTATACCTCGCAACTTGGGGTTCTCAGAGGCGCGTTATACTAATGGACGAAAAGGGTTTGTCTAGACTCTAGATTAACGGACAATTTTGTGGGTTGTATCGTGTAGGTGCCCCACATCGGAAAACTCATAGTCAAAATTTATCAGAGAAATATCCGATAAGAAAAATGGTATCTAATGAAATTGTTGTGATACTTTTTTGCTACGTTTTCTAAGTTTCAGCCTTAGAAAGCTTGCAATTTATGTAAAAATTAGGGTTAATTTCATTATTCACATGTGATATTTTCATACAGTAAAATGAAAATTAATTAAGAGGTCAATTATCAAGAAATACAAACGTCAAGTAGGTTTCATCACAGTAATCGAAATCGCAAAATTTAAATTGAAAAATGATTTCCATCGTGCAGTTATTTATATTTTACATGCTTCTGAAAAACAATATTATAGTATCAATGTGTCTTTAGCTAAATTTTCACTTTATATGTTTGTTTAAACAAAGTATAATTATCAGACACATTGAAATTATAAGTCGATAACAGTTGAAAAGTTGTATGACAAAAATCGTTTTTAAAATTTTTATTTTCATAACTTTTTTATCACGGAATTATTAATTCAAAAGTTTGTATATTTGATATTTCAACTGATGATTTAACGCATTAATTTTCTTAATTTTAACAAATGAGGGGTCTCAAATTTCACATTTAAATCTAGAGTCTAGAAAATATTATAACGCGTCTCTGGTCGTCCACAGAAATGCATCATCAAGATGTCGAATGCACTAACATTGAATCTTGCAGATGAAAATCATTGTTCATCGCTCCGAGAAGGCCGAATACGAGAACATCGACGTGGAGTTCGTGAAGAAGCCGGGCAAAGGCCTCGGGCTCAGCATAGCGGCGCGGAAGTGCGGCGGCAAGGGCGTCTACGTCACCGAAATCGTACGTATTGCCGGTCCTCCAGGTCCTCAAATACCACCAGGCTAACGTTTCGTCTTCCAGCTGAACGGCGGCTGCGTCGACGTCGACGGCAAGGTGAATCGCGGCGACCTGCTCGTCGCCGTGAACGGCCAGAATCTGAACGAGCTGAGCGGCGAGGACGTGGGCGCCATCCTCAAGACGCTCAGCGGCAAGGTCAGCCTCAAGTTGCATCGATACAAGCCGGCGGTGTCGGCGGCGGCGGCCGGCTCGGCGAGTGCGACCTCCACGAGCAGATAGACTATTGGGCGCAGCACACACCGTCGCCGGCGCCGTGTCGTGTTCACGTCCCCGTTGCGCGCACGCACCAGGTGCCCGCACGCAACCCAACCAATATCAGCGCCAGCGCATCGCGAAAACGAACTCCAAGCGTTACAATTTGCGACTCACTGGTTGATCGATTATTTACTAATTAGTTGCTAATTCTTGTAGGGAAAACAATGCGAGCACGATTTTAACTCCTATCACGTAAGGTTCGGATCCAATTGTTGTTTCAATCGCGCTGCAGCCGCCGCCGAAGCTGCATTCGTAGACGAAACGGGACTCTGTAGCAAGCAGAGAGATCGATAGGCGAAACCTGGAAGCTGTTCCTCTCGGAGGCGGCGGCAATGAACAACCGGTTGCGAGGTCGCAAAGCTGAGCAGGCTTTAAATGGTCTTCGTTTGTTTATACCCCACTACAATTGTCCTTGACGTAAGGACAACGATACGGTATTATGGTACGGGCAGAATTAACTTATTTCCCTACTTAACTACCATAGGATGTAACTTAGTATACCTGCTTATATTGTGATAACAAAAAGAAAGAACAGAGAAAGACGGCGAAACCAAACGTATAAGCGAATCGAGGAGGAAGGAGTGAATCGCAGAGGAGGGAAAGGAACACATACCTAAAATATTACCAAATTGAAATCGGGATTGAAATTTAGTAAGTAACGGCTAAGCTAATTAATACATCACTGAAGTCATTATTATCATTACGAAATTTACTATTAAATCATTATTAATTGATTAGCAAAATTTATTCTTATTATATCACCAAATATTAAATTATGAGAATAAATTATAATGAATTATCATGTTGATATTCGTATTTTAATATTGTACTTTTATAAACACGTTGAGAGCTTAATTTAATTATTTTACTCTCGGATAAAGCGATATCTAATCTAATAATAATTTCGATTTTCAGATTCGTGAGGTGAACGTGGAAGATCGACAAAAAGAGATGAATCCCTTTTAACGTGAATTTCGTCCGAAGTTGGGCAAAATTCAAATTTGCTGCATTCTTAGAGTGGCCGGACGGTGGCGCCGCCAGTGGCGTTGCTGCGGACTTCCTCGCCACAAACATGTGATGTGATATCAACAAGCAATTGTTTTTTCTAGGCCATTTTGGACTATTTTGCAGCATCATTCGTGCCGGTAATTAGTGCAAATTAATGAAGTAATTTCAACGTTTCTGAAGCTGTGGTGATGATTAAATGGTAGTGTGGACCACCATCTTCACGATGAGCGCAAGTTTCAAGTAAATCACTGTGTATTCAATGAATTCCCATCTTTGGAGATATCGATGGTTTCGGTAAGTGCAATTGCAACTTTTTAATGTACAATCGCGTTATTCATGGTCCATGAAATACTCATGGACCTAATGATGATCAAGATTGATTGTTGAATAATTGGGGTTATCTTCTAGCTTTGCTCTCTGGACTTTGATTGTGATTAACAATTACTGTACATTTCTATTTCCTCAGGTATTATGCACCAACTAGTCCAGATGGTGATGGTAATCGTAGCATGACCTCATCATACAGCAGATAATGAAGGAAACAGATCCAAGGCATACCAATATTATTGTAAGTATTTGGTTTCTACTGGCTACAGGTGTAAACACTTAGCCATGTCTCTTTGTCTATGGTTACAAGTTTCTCTGTTAGTATCTGTGAGAAAAGAACAATATTTTCATCTAATGAATGGCTAACGACAACGCTTGTTTTATTGATAGGTAATTCACTGATGGAAAATAATTCAGCAGCAAATCATCAACTTCATTTTCTTCAATAGAGACATGGACATGGACTTTCACCATGTAGGTAAGCAACATTCATTATATGTTTTCAAGCCCATTTACAAAATCTGTATATGTAGGTAAACATGTTAATGATGAGGATTGGCAGAACTTAATAATGCATTACCAACACAAAATAGGCCTGAACTTCTGATCCACATTCTCCTATATCAGAGGAATTGAGATCTTCTCTTTTAAGGTATTTCTCTCTGACTATTACACTTTTCTTATTGCATCACACATGAGAGGTGTGAGGGCAGTGGAATTACTTACTGTACCAGTTTACTAGTTCAATTCTAAAAGTTTGGAATTGTATAATTCAAATTCACTTGACAATTGTTTTACTTGGCCAGCAACAGTTTAAAAGCAACGAATTAATTTCAAATTTTACTTTCATTTGAAGATTGATTAAGAATGACCGGAAGGTGGCGCCCCCAGTGGCCAGTTTCGCTAACAAATCTTCATCAAAACAAAACGCAAAAACAAACGCTTGCGATAGACGCCAACTATAAACAACTCGCTACCATTTTGTTATTTTTTGATGCATCATTTGCAATGATAGGGTTGATTCGTAATTAGTGGTAATTAATTAAATCATTTCGAAGGTTCGTAAGCTGTGGTGATATTCAACTATTAATGGGGGCCTCCATCTTCATGTTGAGCTAAAAAGTTTGGAGGAAAACAATGTGAATTCAATGGATTGTCAATTTCGATGCCGGCGCCGGTAAGTACAATTAACAATAGAAAATCATGATCAGGATTGATCATTGTATAGAATTTAATGTTAATTTCTATTTCCTCAGGTGTTGTGCATGAGAGCTGCTTCTTGGTCTCCACATTCAGTACTGGCAAACTCCACATGCAAGTAACTTAATCATGCAACAAATAATGAGGAGGAGAGGTCAAGGTGGACTAACTATATTGAAAGACTTGGGTTCAATTCGCTCCAGTTGTTGGCACCTGTCAATCACTTTTCCTCCAGCATCGCAGGACATTCACCATCAACAGTTGTAAGTAATGAACAATGATTTCTTGTAATGCATAATTAAGACAGTTCAGTGGTGAGGACTGACTTGGTTAGCAATCACCTGTTATCAGATGATGAAATAAGGTTTTCATTTACATTCAACTTTTGGGAAGCTTTTTCATCATTAAATTTATTCTTGCTTCTATTGTCTCTAACACAATCTGTTTTATCTAGGAATGCAGTTCAATAAAAATGGCAGAAGTCAGTTTTGGTTACAAACTCCAAGAGACCATCTTTTATCATCAAATTTCCACTTGAGTGAGAGGAACGGGACCTATAGCATGGCGTTATTACTATCGTCTTTTCACACAAATCACATGGTATGTGCCACAATTTTATTCAACTAAACAAACTTTGCAAAGCCAACTGAGTGGGGTCCTGCTTGATAGCCCTTTCGCAAAATGGTATGCTTCCGCGACTGATTGCACTCGTCTGCACCTGTTCCGTTTGCACGCGGCTACCGCGCGCTGATTACGCACTTACGACTTAAGTCGCTCTGTCTCGCTTCA
>JARJDZ010005064.1:0-10710 GCA_030264555.1 Aleochara sp. GC000083 | reverse complement strand
ACTCACCGATGAAAACGTATTGAAAATTAAAGATTTCTCTTCGCCGATTCAACTTGTGGCCCGTATGGGTGCAGCCCCATATTGCTCCAACATCGACTGGGCGCGTTGCAACGGAAACTCTTCTCTACAATGCGATCTCGAGTGGGCAATTTGCTACCGAACTGCCACAATATTTTCGCATCCTCAAGAGCCATCCAATATCCTTACACCTGGATTGTTGCTCAAGCGCCCATATTTTTCACCTGTGTCTAAATATTTTTACTATTTGTTGACACCCAATGAATTTCCAAGTGTCAACATCAAAATTTGAAATTTCAAAAATTTTGTAGTAATCTTACAACTGTAGAAGATATAATTACAAATATTAACATAACTTCCATCAGGATGCACAACGTATTTCCACTGCAACAACTTAACTCTTTCCTTCCACATCCACCCCAACAACAATCAGAATAAGAAACACACAGCGCAACAAATACAACCCCCAAAAGTGTATCTGCATACACGCTACCAACTCGTACTACATCTTGTTGTCACTGTTGTCTCATCCTTCTCCGCATCCTTCATCCCAATTTCGGCGTCACCGTTGCGTTTTGATAGCGCGCAATCTCAGCCGTCTACTATATAAACATGGAAACACGAGAGGCGAAATGTGTTGCCGGTTTTATGCCCAACAACATATTACTACGTCTTATCTTCACCGCCTCCACACTCCAAGATACGACGTGTGTATGGTGTACTTCTTTTTCGGGCTTCACTGCCGTCTTATAATAAACGGGCACACTCAAAGATTATATATGTGTGTGTTTGCAAGGATAGGTAGCAGCTACAAGAAGCAACTTTCGACGTTATGAACAAAGAAGAACTAGTTAGCTTTATCGCTTTACACTTCATTCTAGTGAGCACGCAAAATGGCAAAAGTTTAGGAGGGAAATGTGCTCCTTGCACATCCTTCGGTTTGGGGCCCGGGTTTCTCCCATGGAGCGCTATCTATTCCAATTTTCGCCAGCTCTGAGAAGAGGGCAGGAAAGCATGTATTTTGCACGTAGACGAGGTCGACATCGTCGAAGGAAGGTGGAGTAAAGTATATCTAATGAAGATATGAAGAAGATTGGACTCTGAAATGAGAATTTGCCAAATATCTTTTTCAGAAAAAACCTAATTGTAAGGTGATAATGTGTATCTATCTTTCACTCTGTAGAAATCTACAATGTTTCTGAAAGAAGATTGTGTTTCAGAAATCAACAAAAATTACGCCATCCTTAAGTAAACCCGTGATAAATTTGCTGGAACTCGTGAACGAAACTTCAAGTTGGATGTGGCTGTGTTGCCAGTTGAAAGAAATCCGATACACGAGGAAGACAACTCTGACGGAGGATGGCATTTCACTCGATCCTACGCGTATAAATAGCAAATAGGATTCGTTTGATTCGGGATCGTTTTACTAAATTTGAGCATTCAAAACGCTACCCACACCATGAACCCACGGTGCGCGATCTCATCGGATCCATCCGCAACTATGATGCGGATGGTTACGCCAACGAGGCTCACGCCTTCTGGCCCGGCTGGCGGCAAAAGGAGGCCCCCCCGGAATGAAGTGCGCGCTCCACTGAGGATCCAAACAACTGGAAAATGAATTTCCTTCATCGAATCCATCCCAGTTAATTTACGACCGAGGCTGTTTATAGACAGATAGATATACACAAGTAGGACCAGCCAAGCACACACCCACACACGAAGAGACCAAGAGGGATGCAGCAGGACTCTGAGACTCCGAGTTACTAACTCGATCGGCTGGCTGCTTGCCTGCTAAGAATTCCGGCGGTGCCTAGCTGATAGATACACGGCTTCTGCTCCACGCGAATGTGAACGAATGTGTCTTCTCTAGCTCTTCGTCGGGAGCAATTTCCAACGTACGCCGATGCAGCGCCAGCCTCGATGGCGTTACGGCTATGCCGGATCAATCAGTATCATATTCGAGCGGAGCCACTCTTGCAAGACGCTGATAAGATTTATATATATACGCGTACCGAGTCTTAGGCGCCTGACTATAACGAGACTAAGGCGCTAATACCGCAGAGCTGTGCAGAGAGGATCCCGCAGGAACTTAGCCCTCTGGCGCGCTACTGATACAAATATGATGAGGATAAGCGTGGCGATGTAGTGTGTTCGTCGTGGTATCAATATCCTCGGAAAATGATGATAACTCCGCAGCCAAATAAAACCACTTCAAAGTCTATAATGCATTTCAGCAGGTATCTTGCATCTTTCATAGTAGTAGGATGAGCTTTATGAGGGATTTGCTCATCTATTATAAGTTTGAAATTAAAATTTATAGGGAAGTCAACTGGGAACTCCCATGTCAGAGCAAGAAAAAGTTTTATCTTAGTTATACCCTGTTTATACCTTAGGTTTAGTCCTGATGGTAACAGAACCAGTTCAGGGTATCCTAACCTAAGGAAGATACTGACTACTAACATTCTAAGCTTCTAAGATATTGTATCTGTATGATATGTTGGTTGTATCTTTATTGTATTCTGAGTGTAACCTGGTTAATCCTGATGGTAACCACAGTATTCATTATTCCTGGTAACCGGCCTTGGTAGCTTGGTACTTCAGGTGTACTGAGCAGTTCTTATTCTTGTTGACCACAAACACTAACTACTTGTAAGCTATATTCTGGTTGAAACTGGATTGCATCCACAGTGTAGTGTTATCACAGTTTTATCTTGATTGTATCTTAAAGGTTAGGTAGGTAACATAGCCAGTTCAGGTATCCTCACTCATTTTTCTTTAATTATGTTGTATGCAGCTGTATGACTATGGTCATCCACGAAGCCATTCGCAGACAACCAATTTTCTATTTCTTTTTTCTGTTCTCAATTCTGACATTTTTCAGACATCCATCCATGGCTAACCATTTGACTGGAGCAGGATTCGAACCCGCGACCGGGTGACCAAGCGAACTAGAGCCTGAACGCTCTAGTCGTTGGACCACCGCGGCCCCTAAGTACTCACTGACTACTAACGCTCTAAGCTTCTAAGATATTGTATCCTGGTTGTAAGTTGGTTGCACCTTGATTGTACTCTGACTGTAACCTAGTTGCTTCTGATAGTATCTCTAAGATTTAGTTAACAATTCTGATTCTTGATGATCATAAATACTTTATGCTACTGCTAACTACTTATAAGATGTATCATAAGTGCTTTTTAATAGTATATTTTCGAAGCTACTAATCTACTGGAGCAATCAAATCACATCCCTGCATCCTGAACCCATCCAACCCAATAATGCCACATCCAAATTGAATGATTTATAGTTAATGGTCAACTTTTACGAGTACATCCGCACTCTTATTAAATTAATCCATGACGATTAGACCCTCGAATGATACTCTTGTTTGGCCTGCCCCGAAGACTGACAGCCTCCGCACCCAACTAGAGCAAACAGAGTCGTTGGCGGATGAAAGGAACATAACACATAACATAATCAACAACAACACATCCCCTTATTGTGGCCATTGTAGCGCAATGGTACGAACTCTTCGTTCTTATGCGCCGAGTACCATAATGGCTCCCAGCCCCGAGTCGGTGCACTGTAGTGCCCTTTATTGTCGCCATCAGCTTTAGAATAGCACACACCGAAACTAATTGAGTAATGCGCAGAATTATTAGCGTGCCTCCTCGGATGCAAGCCCCGATGGGATCTTCATCTGCAGCAACGAACGGGACAGCAGTCGTAACGACGACACTCATGTTAACATCTCCATCTATAATGATATTAACTGTGTACGTGTTCAACTTATCGGAATAATGCGAATAAATTTGTCACGTCTGCACTGGAGGCGATTCGTAATGGTGCACACACAAAGACCGAGTTTACCATCGCAATAATTGTTTTGTCCAATCAGATACAGACAACCTACGACCTTGTAGGTTGTATCTTTGGTCTATCTTATATTTATTTATTCTGAGATTAGTTTTAAACTACTGCCAACAAATAGTCGGGACCAAATCTGTCCTAGGACTATGATTTCGGTGGCTTCATGTGAGCTCGGTCCTCCGATTCGTGTGCATATCTCTTGCACGCTGGGAGCTGCTTCCTTTCTTCATCATCCATCATCTGTAATCAGACACTAGCGACCTATGCATTCGCACATACTCTGGTGAACCCTGGGTCTGATAATGCCACCGCCGCCCAGAAACTAGTGTGTGTTGTCAGTGGCGTGTGGAGGCAGCAGCAGCAGCATTCACTCTTCTCCATCCTCCACACGTGGATTGTATTCGCCGCCTCCGACCATACATTCTGCCACCTCCTGCGTGCATATCGCACCGGGCCTGTGGCGGTTGCGGTGGCGGCAACGAGGGTCGCCTTTCCGATGATTTATATCATGATATATAAAGTGTATTATTATTCAGTGTGAGCTTCTATGTGCGGAGGCGGTTAGTTTACTTGTGGTGTCACGATTCTGAATTGCTTGGATATGTACAAACAACATTTCTACGTCAGCCTTATTTATAACCATGGACGAAATTACCATAATTTAAACTATTAATTTTTTTTAAATTATGAATTCTTTGTTGTATCCTGTTGTATCTTGGGTATACAACATTTCAGAACGTTGCCTTTGTCATTAGAAGAGAATAAATTTGAATGAAGAAATCTTGTTAGAAAATTCAGCATATAATATTTCTCTTTTGAGTGAATTTGCCGCATTTTCAGCAAAGAAAAGCGACGAAAACACCAATAAATAACCCAGTCGACAGAAATCGTTGTCGACATCATTCCATTGAAGTATTCCCCTTCAATATGTAACAATTACCAAATTGACATCCTCACCTCCATTCATTCAAGGTAGGATGCTATTATGTTCTCGGAGACGTTCGAAAAGGTAGCCCAGACAAAAGACGGCTTGAAAACGTACAATATTTTAACACACTCTCACCGAGAAGCAGCATCAACATTCTTCAAGAATGAAGTGAATATGTTGTTCAACATTTCTGCCATTTGCACGACAATGCCATTTCGGCTAAACGCCGAAGACCACAATACAGAAGCAGATGTTTACACGCGCTCCCAACATCGCAGAGCTGGCATTGTTGAAGCTAAGAGGAACATTACCCCTTGAATAGATAGAGTCCACCCTTGGGTGACAACGTCGATAGACGATAAATTATTCGCTGTTTGCTGCCATGATGACGAACCGATTTGTTCGAGCTGTTTGCGAAAATTATTTCGCCGCTTAATTTGCCGGATTTCTTCGCGTAAGTGAGCTGAGGAGGAAGCACAAGCAAGTGGAAAAAGGTGAATAAAAACGTAAGTCAAGTGTGCATCATCGAGTACTCTCTAGTTAGATCAGTGGCCAGTAAATGGAGTGCACACAGCCGTAGGTAAACAAATGAACACCTAATCGAATCACGACCGCCGCCAACGTCGAACCGCATTCGGTTTTAGACCGTCCGCCATCATCATCGACATCGGCTTGTTGCACGCGAAGAGGGTCCACCAGCTCACGGATTCACTGGTTCCAATGTGCACACACAATTGGAGAAATTACCGAGTAAATTATACATAAACGAATTGGACAACTTCTTTTTGCACCCATTTTCGAACACCATCTGAAGACAATTTGATGAGATCCAACTTTGAGTCGGCGGTTGCAAGAGTACCACATCATGTCAGTATGAACGCGAAGGCGAGGTAAAAATATCGTATTACACCTTAGCTCTTTTTTCCCTTGTCTTCATTCTGGAGCAGCCAACATGCAGGTATACCTAATCCGCCAATTAATTCCGACTCATCGACCTGGATGGCTCTCCTCTCGGCTTGCAGTCAGCGAGAATAGACAAAGACTCTGTCCGATGCATGCATGGCATCATTCAAAAATATGTAAGGCGATATTATTTATATACGCCAATCCCGCATACACACACACCTCGTCATCCTCATCGACGGATACCTCCAATGGATTTAGATAAGGTGGGTATTGCTTTACAATCCATAACATACATACACACTCCACCCATGATGGTGTGCTGACATACCAGCAATCTGCATGCGATGTAGTAACATGCTTGTTATTTTTATGTCGGTTGTTTTGTTGTCCGGAGCCATGCGGCCGACATACGGCAACTGCGATACAATCTGTCCACTTAATTTGGTACCTAAATGACGCAAATGCGAAACGACTTGCCGCTGAACTGTCCGGCCGGCCGTAGAAGCGAGACTGTGGGGTATGTTACAACGGTATCCCATCTAAGACCGTATGACAACCTCGGCGATGCGATGAGGTAAACCGAGAAACGGAGCATACGAGACACCGGGTGAGTCTTCGGTATAACAGAGCTGACACCATGGTGGTCGACTTGTCACCGTCGACACTGACGGACAAACGAACCGCAAGTCTTCGGATCTCTTGGAAAACAGGTGGTTTTTTTCACTCTTGTTGATCGTGGATGCATTTTTAATTTTCGAGGTACCATGTCAAACAACTCTTAGGTAATTAGACCTACCAGCTATGCATCAATCTAAGAAGACTTTTCTTAGGATAGCAACCAAAAGGTATTATAAGGTTGCATCTTCTTGAATTACTACTAGAAAGTCATAGATGATCACTTGAAGACCTAAGATTTTAAAACTTGGGTTTCTAATCAGCCAGGTGATGAATATTTAAATTTGGAAGAAAGTTACCAGAACAGTTTCAAATTTGGAAATCTTCTGTTTCTGCTCCACGTGTTGAAAACAGGCGTTCCACTTGTAATCTCCACCCTAGGGAAGATCAATATCAGGACACTCCTACATGCCAGTTCCCTCCAACAAGGTCCACAACGAACCTTGTAGCGCAGAGTGAGCGAGGGATACAAGAGTTGGGACTTATGACTACTCTTCCTCCGGGACAAGGATGGACTCTCATACTGACATGCTACCCTTGGATGGGATACTTGTGGAATAACATTTTGACTTCCCAATAACTTGATGGGAATTATATTTTTTCTCATTCCTTATCCAATTTTATTCCAGTATTCTTGGTTGTACTTAAGTTGTAATTTGGTTGTACCTTGGTTGTACCTTGGTTGTACCTTGGTTGTAACATGGTTGTAAGTAGGTTGTAAGCTGGTTGTAAGTGGGTTTTTCAGACCTAAACTTAGAATTTGAATCTACACACAAGCTGGAATCCGGAATAAGTGGCAGACTCACGGATAACAAGTCTGGACCAAATTTGCTCCAGAAATAGACACATGGAATATAGATGCGAAGAAAGGCATACGCTTCCATGTGTCCCTGTTCCCATTCCAATATGTAAGGATGCGGCAGATAGATAGTATGGATAGATAGAGATATATGAGAGGAAAAAAGGGAAGAACCCAGCAGAGTTGCAATCATTCCGCATGTCTAACCGTATTTCCGATATGATTAGAGAGACACCCGAACGATGTACGGGATAGAGGCAGAGGAACCAACGACGCCTAACCAAGTCGTAACAAATCCCAAGAGCTTTACATATATGTATGTCTATATCGGGGCTGATAGTGCGAGAAAACCGCAGAACAAATACAAACCACGTCGTTTTTTTGGGGAACAAGAGCTTCTCATAGAGGAATTTGCTTGTCATCGGTACAAGATGATTGTTCCTGACTTTCTAGAACAAAACCCCAGAAGTGACCTTCATCATAAATCCAGATAAATATGCTATGATGCTTGGAATCATAATTAAGATCAAAGATATCCCCCCTGGAGGATGATGTACTGATGGAAAGTAGTACATCATCCTGATTTTTCTTTGTTGACCACTGAAGATATCTTGGCATGGGATACAACGGCCGTTTGAAGTGAGCAAGCACAATTCCTGACAGCTAAACGGCATTTTGCGTGTACGGTTGCGGGAATTTGCATCGGGGCTGAGCAGAGAGAGCCCCCGGTGGTCGGTATGGGCAGCTCACCCAGGGTGCTGTAGCCGAGTGGGCTGCTGGAGCGGGTCTCGTCGTTCCCGGCGTTGCTTTTGTGGTGCAGTGGCGTCGGTGGCGGCAGCGGCGGACTACTCCGTGGAACAAGGTGCCTCCGCACGTTACGCGTATAATGTGCTCGCGGAAGCGTTATGTCGGCGTAGTGCGCGCCCGACGAGGGAGGAATGCATTGGACTGTACGTAACAGCTGATGTCACTCTTTTCCCCTTTTGTGCGCGCCAAATGTATACATTCGTTTTCGCCGCTGCCGCCGCTACCGCTCCACCAGATATAGATATAAATGCGTCGGGACCGACCCGAGAGGAACAAGGGAAAACGCTTAGAGACGCCCGACTACCATGCCCAACGGACGGATGGACGGCCGTGTGTTGTGCGGAGGACGCGGCGACTTTTCATTAAAATTATTATTTGAAGGGAATACCGGCGGGCGCAAGCGATAATTTCATAAAATATGTATTCGTTACGTGTAGGCCCCTCTTATCTCGAACAGCATCACGGGAAGCTCTTTCTCTGAGCGCGCTCATTTCGCCGAGAAAATGCGTACGCCGCTGGAATTTCACTCACTGTGGGGATCTCTGGTACTGATATACAAAACCGACGTGCTAGAAGGGTTCTGATAGTTTGATTTATTTCATGTTCTACAACATATCCCCATTTTTTGATCTACCAGGTTGCACCTTCATAGCAACTTTGTTGGTTGCTTCCTGGTCTTAGACCAGTTGCATCCTAGTTGCAACCCAGTACTCTACTCTGAAGGTACACCACCTTTCGACAAGAACACTAAATTCTACCTTGGTTGCTGGTACCATGTCGTCTTATGGTTGTAATCTTGGTGTAACCAAGTTGTATCTTAGTTGTAACCTCAAAAATGTTTGGGTCCTTCCAACATTAACAAAAACTTGGGATACAAAGCCTTTTTTGGACATGGTAAACCCAGTCCGCTATCTGGAAGGGTTCAAGACATTGAGGGATCAAAAAAGAATCCACTTGTGACCTAGATAATGTCAGATTTAGTCTGGAAACAAATTGGAATTAGGCATCACGGTGATTTAAACAGCACCCCAACTTGAATCGAAAATTGTGAATCATCCCTTACACGCCTCATGGTTTTCTGTCTACAATGCAGCCGATATATAGCAATTCAAACAGCAAATCCATGCATTAAGATAATATAATTTAGAATCCCACTGAAAAAGCCCCTCTTTGAATCAATCCTCAAACCCAAATTTGCAGCACCAAGGGGATAGCAACAACTTACAAGGTAGTCCTGAAGACTACTACGGAAACTAACGGAAAGTTGGTCGAAAACGCAAAGTCCCAGTGTGGTGAAACTTTTGGAAAGCACTGGAACCCTTCGGAGGAAATAAAGGATGGAAAATTCGTTGTCGATGCGCATACCCTCTGCGGCGACGTGGCTCCCTCTAGCCTCTGATAGCCCCTCACGCATGAAGGGGCCACGGCTGGAAAATCGATGGGGTAAAACCAGCCCCCAGCGGCGGCGCTCATTGGTGGTCGGATGGCGCGGAGGAAATTACCATTGGCGTGCGGCCGTCGAGCGACGGGGGAAAAGCGGCGCTTGTACCATCGGTGGAACACACCTCGTGTGCGCGCCAAGGTAGCGCCCGTCGCCGCCGTCGCCGCCGTCGGTCTCGAGTGCGCTCCGTCGTCGCGCTGCCCAGAGAGCGCTTCTCTCGAGGGAGCCTCTACTCGCCGCCGAACACATGATGAATTATCAGTCGGTCGTTGCGATCAGGTGCTTAAGGACCTTCGACCACAACGCCGCACGCGCGCTCGCTCGAGGAGTCGTCCGGGCTACCACTATTCGCCACCATCATCCTTCGGCGAGGAGCAGCGTTCGCGCGCATAGTTCGCCAAGTGCGCGTGAATGGTCATTTGATTAGTGACAATTCATTAAGCGTTCAAGTGTCCCGTCACACGCTCGTTCTGCAAGCGGCTGCACCAACGACGCTACAGACGTACCATCAATCTGTGATAACAATTGACTTCTTCGCCCGGACTTGAATTTGTTTAAGTGCACATGTGAACTTTGTGGTGATCCAACTAGAATTTCAAATTCGTAAGTCCACTCTATTTTTCTTGAATCTTAAGCGACGGATTCGAGTTTACTACAAATTATTATCCTACCAGGAAGATTTCGCGCATTTTACTTTGCTTTTAAATAAACTCCAAATTAACTCTTCGCGGTATTTCAATAATGAGGTACTGGAAACATTCCAACTGAAGTAAGCGGTTGAACCAAATTGATATTTATGGTATTTTCAAGTGCTCTTCGTCGTTAAGGACTTGGGACGGAGTGCAAGTGAATTTATATAGCAATTTACGGTTGACTTTATTAATATTCGACTCCCTCGCAAAATATCGCGCACATGTTCGCAGCAAAAGGACTCATCACCCTCGAAATCTAAAGTCACTCTTTCTCTTTGGGTTGCAGGTCTCTTGCTTCTTAATTACCTACCACCTAAGTTGTCTTAAGCAAGCGTCATCATTCTGCCGGCACAGCAAATTGGTGCCACGGTGGCACCATGGCCAACCGCCATCACGTCCGTCGACGACATGGCACATAAAGGTAAAGGTAATGCACCAACAATTATGGTATTTATCAAAACTACTATCATACCAGATTTTGAATCGGTTCAGCAAGTCATCTCAAATTGGCGAAATTGCTCGAAAAACAAACAAGGTTGTTGTAGTTCTTGACATAATATTGTAGTTCTTGGTGGTTCG
>JARJDZ010005061.1:0-57360 GCA_030264555.1 Aleochara sp. GC000083 | reverse complement strand
GAAAAAGAGACAGTGAAAATAAATGACTAGATGTTCAAAGCAGTCGCTGCGTTGATGCCTTTGCTTTTGAAACATCTAATCCCAAACCTGCACCACAAACAGCAAATCACTATTGGCATGATACCTGAAAAAGAACAAACAAATTACTAACAAGTTCCAATAATATTATTGCAATATAAAAATTTATTGAAATGTGCTACATACCATGTGATTTGCATGAAGAGATGGTGGTAGCAACGCCATGCTACTGGAACCTGGGCCCCCTCGGTCTGGACTGGAAGTTGGACGCCGAAGATTGGGGCCTTCTTGGAGTAGATGAGCAATTACTACTGCCATCATCATATGCATTAAACTACATACCTATATAATCAAATTGTGATAGTAATTAAAACGATAACAACGAATTTTTATGACTTACATTAGCTGTTAATAAAACAACTGTTATTGTTGAAACTCTAATACTTTGAAGTTGAGTGATAATGAAGACCCTGGCTTTGGATGTATTTCACTGCCGACTGTAGCTACACTTCCTGGCCGCGCCTTCGGAACAAAATCCTCTTCCTGCGGTTGTATTTCAACGAATGTGCTGTTGTCGTTTCAGCTTTTAACTTCTTGCCACTACACGTCCCGGCCATTTATGTTAACAAGTGCCAGCGTCGGTCCTCAGGTTGTTTCTTTCTCAAGGACCTTGTTATTTTAATCTGTTCCTCTGTCCTTTCAACTAACCTAATATTGTTGGACCTCCAGGTTTTCAATAACTGTCGGCTTATTAGCCGCAGCGAACGTACAGATGGAAACCGGGGAATACATGAGAATGTTCTGCATAAAATATTATACAATATTTTTGAAGCGCCGACAGGCGAGTCCTCGATATTAAATCACAACTTGCTTCGTTTAAAGTAGAATCGACAAAGTCCATCAGCATAAAAAATATGCGTGTATCCCCTAATTTGATGTTATTTTTAACAGAAACTTTTAAATTGACATTTAAATTTGTGCGTTAAAAAGTTAAAAAGCAACGGCACCAGGGAGCGGCGTGTTGTAGCAAAAGCAGCAAAACGCTGGCCAAACAACATTAAGCGAGGGGCAGTTGCGGTTGCGTCTTTAAACCCCATGGAATGCAGACCCGTCTTATTTGTCACTCGCCAACATATTTGTGAAGATGCGATCAAATATTGATAAAACATATTTATCGCGTGTTGATTTTGCCTCCGCAAACAATTAGCATCGGATACACGGCGGCGCGGACAAATACGGCCCTGCAGCGGCGCGCTGGCGCAAAGTAAATAAGTAAACAAGTAGAAAAAAATCTCCTCGGTCCTCAACTCCCGCGACGCGCAGAGTTTCACGGCGAGCAAACGCCGACGTAACGATAGGGAACGAGCAAACTTTTTAATTTGTCCCATCGTACATTTACCTCGTTCGGGATCCTCGTCAGAGTCCTCATCCTCGTACGAATGAATAAGCTACGCCACCGCCGCCGCCGCCACCGCAGCAGCGACGCGCACGCGAAAACCTTCGCTTAAATATAAACTCTGCGCGTTTACTTTCGGTCCACATTTCTGCCAAATGTTGCCCCACGTCCCATCGCCACGCAAACGATGCGGCCCCAGCATCCAGCCACCATTTTCCTTCCAGCGCAGGCCGGGGAGAGGACTCCACACATACTTTCGACATGGTTAGGCCGTGCGCATCCAACCTGCCCGCGTCCCAACGGATCGTAAAATAATTTAGTAGCCGAGTATATTAATTAATATTTACGACGTTGGAGACTTGCTATTTTGAAATGCGTACGAACGAAATGGGAGGAAACCGAATGTAAACGCGTTGGAGATTGCAGGCCGATGTGGCGAATTCACAACCCTTCTGATTATACATACAACCTCACCTTTTTTCGTTAAACAATAACGAAAATTGCAAGCTAAATTAAATAGCATACTCGGGCGACTTTTCGAGGATACCGCATTTCGGTTGAGTTCCAATATATCATAGCGGATAACATTTGGAAATTCAGGGGTACATCGATAAGGAAACCATATAAGAAACGAAGGACGACGAAATTGAATCCTGCTGAATTGCCTATCGCCTACACGGCTGGCTGTTCGTTATGTTATAGCGTTGATTTGCGTTCAGGATACGATGTCAAGTGTATTTGGATGCTCCTGCCAACTGATACTCGCGGTGCGAATAAATTTTGGCACTGTTTCGCCGAAGGACGAAACTTTGCGACGCCCCACCGTATTGCTTGCAACACGTAGCGCATATCAAGAGTTAACTTTGATTCCCTCGAGTGCAAACGGAAACGGAAAACGCCGAAAATCGGGGGGACCGAGGCGAAATAAAGCACGGCAGGCGTATAAGCAGACGGGTTAATACGCTTGCAGGCCAAGAAAACAAACGTACCAAAGTGCCGCACAAGTTGCGGTCGTCGAAGCGACAAAGAGGACTCCTGAGGTAACGAGGAGAAACTTTTAAATGTTTATGAAAAATGCAAATGAGTACTTGAATATTACAGCGGCGCAGAAATCGGCGCAAAAAAGACGCTACGAACGCCGAGCAGGACGTGCTAACAATGGCCTGCTTCGACGACGACGTCGAACGCTGAAAATCACGGCGAAAAGTAAAAGTGCGGACGAAGAGGGCATCGGCGCACAAAGGTACAATGTAAAGAAGTCTGTTAGGGAAGAAATTCAACTCGGGGCGAGTTTGAGGAAGATGGGGGAGAGAGCTTTTTTCACTTCATTAATGTATATTTCAACTTCCACCTTTATTATCAACGACGGGAGCGTCCGAACCGGAAACTTTCAAACTAGGCAACCGTCGAAATCACGCCACTTTAAAAACTCGCCCGGGATGGAAATGCGAAAGACAGCGAAGGAAATCGGCGGAACAGTGAAGGGGAGCGGGCGCGCCGATCGGGCGCAAATAAAAAATGACGACAACGCGCGGTGTCGCCATGCCAAACATCAAATTGAAAGTTACCGGACGTAAACGACAGGAATCCAGGAAGCAGAAACGATTGCAAAAGGAACAAGCGCTGCGCGCACCAGGAGAAACTCGTTCAAAAACAAGACGGTCTTAAATTAAGAAGGATGTAGAATTACACCGCAATAATATTCCGTGAGCTTTATGCACTTTTATGTTTATTGTACCTTTTTCCAACTTTTTTCTACTGTTTGAAAATTGAGAGGAAAGCTCCGCGAGCAGGAAACTCGTGTCTATATGAATAAGTAACTTAATGAAAAGACGTTAATGCTCCCAGCGGTGCCATAAAAGAAACTAGAGTTGTGACAAACGAGAACCGGCGCAGTGTAAGTAAAAGGAACACAGGCTCGGACATTTTTCGCCTCGTTCTCGAAATTTGACGCAGCGCGGTTGCAGGCGAGCGCTGAAAATCAGCCAGCGCCTGCGGCCGAGGGGATAAAAACAAATAAACACGCCAACGCACAACTAGACGTGAAATTATGGCGGCGTATACTGGCGGAATAGCAAAGAATGGATTGGAAAAAAATGGAGAAAAAGTACAGATCATGTCCTGATACTATCTGACTCGAAGGAAAACGTTATAAAGTGTTGTACGTGGAACGCGTGCGGAATTATCAAAATGATACGGAACTCGCCGGTCGGCGCCCAACAATGGCACACGAACAGTCCGGAACCCCCGCATTCGGGAACATCGACAGACCCAACAGTATAAGTACGGCTCTACACGCCTGTGTACACGAACGACTGCAGCGACCCTCAAATCTAATACGTTAGCCAGTGTTTGATTGTAACCGTAGATGTTACGGCATTACGTGGTACATTACACCAGCCGTACAACCCACTTGAATGCCGCCGTTAGCAATAGCAATAGAATGCCGGTGAAAATTCCCAAATACTTTCGCTGTGCAATCAAATCATTTATCTGCATGATGAATACGACGTCGACTTTTCATTCGTGGATCGTGTACGTCCCGCGAAGGAGAACGATTTCAGCAGCGCTAACCGATTCTTTCATTTCGCACGCCAAAAAAGGAGGATGTCCGAAAGCAAGTGCTTTTGATTGATTTCGTGTACACGTAGCGGATGTATTCATTTAGCCAGCTCTCGTCTTGCGATGATTAACCGTACTTAGTTCGGTTTCAAGCCGATGCAGTTACGAGGGTGTGGCTCGTGGGGTGGCAAGTGGAAGCTGGCCGACCTGCGAGGGCCAGTTGCCAACAACAATCATTTCCGCTCGTCTTTGACACTTGATATCCTTCTGCCATTGCGACACACCACACCTTGCGCGCGACCCTGTACAATCCAATTCGAATTCCATTGCACAAGCGTGCATTTACGACTCCTTTGCTCCTTGAATTTCCTCCTGGCCGAGTCAGTCAACGCTTGATTGATAACCAACTTGTACTCAACAGCAAATAGTTGGATTTAATTAAACGAGAGCGATTCGATAGTCCGCAGCATGGAAAGAAGGCAACAAGGAATTGCGCCCGATATTAAAACACAGGTTATGAGCCGTTAAGGACAAAATTTATGCGGCATTTCCATGCGATGAACCGACTTTAATGCGCTGCACTTTAAGCAACATTAGTTACTTTAGTGGCGGATTAAGTTATTATATTTTCAGCATTGTACTTTATCTCCGATAGTATTTTCACTATTCATAAACTCGGCAGTTGGATCTTTCATCGAGCTCTTCCGGTTTCAGCCGGATGCGGCTTCCTTGCCCGCGGGCGGAGTTTCTTTTCGCAACTTCTTCTTCTCATTTCTTGCGGAAAATTATGAAAAGCAATATGAAGCATGCTGCTTAATGAACTCAAATAAACTAAAAACACGAACGCCCAGCTTAACACGGCGCGAAGATAATCGCGCGAAAAACGCGCAAGGACGAGAAGCAAGCACACTTTGCTGCGTTAGTGCACAATTTGAAAGAGGCGAAGCACGAACGAGTGGAGGCAAAAGGAAGGTGGGATGTATAATGAAAACCATGCATTGAAAAGCGGCAAAGTGTCTATATGTCAGAGCTAAACCGAGCCGCTGGTGGATCTAACATAATGACTGTAGATTCTGGGGGCGCGTTTAAAGACTGCAGCGGCGAAGATGACACGCGCGAAAGTGCGAACGCGATTTTGCTTGGCGTCGGCGTGTTTCGGCGGAAAAGGTGTTGTGTGTTGCAAACGTTGTTAGGGGAGCTGTCGTTCGGGCTGCCTGTGTGGGTGGCGGCGTTCGCTGGTGCTGCGAATGCTTTGAGATAGCCGGCCGGATTATGTTGGGGTTGGTAGCTCGGGCAAGTTGCACCTTGCGAGGCGCCGCTGCCGGCGGTTGCTCCTGGTGGCGAAATTAAATTCTTTACGACGTACCATCCCTTTTTCCTGCTCCCCGACGTCAGTGGAAGCGTACAAGGCGGACAGCGCGGCTCGCCGACCGGAAACAAACCAGCGCAGCGAGCCGTAAGAAACTAGCCTTGTCTATAAGATCGTATCTGAGGTATTTTATTTACTTGCACGGGCAGGCAGCGCACTTACATTTGTAAATATTTAAATACCCCGGCAGTTGTGCCCCCCGCGCCCCTCCCAGTGTAGCTGTACGGATGGCAAGAAAAGGGCGGCCGGGGGGTGTGCGGAAATAAAAAGATGCGGATGGAAGAAGGCAAGCACGCAGAAAAGCATAAGGAATTCTTTATGAAGAAATTTGCAATTGTGTGCGAGTTTGTTCAATGGTACAAAAGTGAATGAGGGCGGCCGCCCGCCGACGACGAGATGAAATGCTATAACATAGCGGACAGCATCCAGGGGTTTTTTGTGCGGATTTGCGAACATCTATTATCAAATTTCAAGCGCAAATTCAGCCGAATGGAAGCCGACCCCAGCGGCGATTTATTTACTGAACGATGAGATTAAAGAGGAAGGCATTAATAGTTTGGAATCCCCGGCGCCGATTGCAGTCGACAAATGAAAACAAGCGAAAAGTAAAAGCTTTACGAGAAGACAAAATGCCCCTGCAAAACATAAATAATGCAAAAGGAAAGCAACTCAAAGGAATATGAATGAGGATGGAAGAAGTATGAAGGCGCAAATAACTCGAATGACGCAAATAAGAAAATAACGAGCGAAAGATGTACTGCTGCACCCCGACACACATACGCGTCCCGGTCCCGTTGGCAGCGCCTGCCTGCAGCATCAGCCATGGCCACAGCTCGGCACACCAACTGGCTGACGAAATTTCACCAGCTCGGGGAATACTTGGCGTTGGTGGCCGCCGTCTCCGAGGCTCGCGCGCATGCATATGCACAAATGAATATTTACTAGTTCTTGCGCGAGCAGTCGCTGTCTGGAGGTCTGCTTGCGGTTTGTAGTTGATTTCAGTAACCTCGAAAGTCCCCGTCGTCGGCCGAGCCTGTGTGCGCGTCCTGCGCCACGGAGTATGCTTCCACCCCTCGTCTGCCATCGCCTACGACGGAATGCTGCAAAACGTTCGCATCCGCAGCCGATGCACTCGGGCGCGAGCGTGCAGCCAGCAGTGGGCGGCGGCGGTGGCAGTGGCGGCGCTCGGTGGAAAGTGTGTAGTTAGAGTTAGCGGATCGTTGCTAGTATATATGAATGTAGTTTCAAGCGTCATTAACCGCAATGTAAATGAGTCAAGGAGTCGCCGGCTGTCGCCCTATATTTCCATCCCTGTCTTCCGCTCGGCAGCCCACGGGCTATTCAGCAAGTCCGCCCTCGGCGCGCTTTTCTGGACGTTTCGGAGCGGTCTCAACGTTTTTCCGCCGCGCCATAGTGTTTTATCCGCGTGCGAATGTGTACTCTGAATAGCTCTTGAATTGCAGCCACTCGCTGAAAAGCGCGAGCAGTCGTATCCTGCCTCCTGCGCTTCGCGTGTCTCTGGTGTAGATCACATCGAATCTGCCCCCGATGCGATGTGGGTGGGAGTGGGATGCGGCCAGGCTGGCATCGCACATTTCTCCTGCCTTCGCTCCCATTTATCGTCGCAGCTATCTTTGACTTTATCTTCAGATTCAGTTTATCCGCCGAAGTGTCCTAATCTCCCAATCGGCGAATGAAAGCCGCAACAGCGAGCGTGTCCTCATTCACGAATGTTGCCTAATATTTCATTGCAGGTTGCTAACTTCGAATTCCAAGGAACTACCTTTCGCAAAGCATTCAAGCTTTTCGCTTCAGTTGCCACAGGAACCACGGGATGCTGATGAAGGCAGTGCATTTATGTTGAAATATTATTTGTAAAACAGATTCGAAAATATTACCATGTAGTTTAAGTACATCATTAAAGTGCATCATTATTTCAATATAAACTGAATAGGAGTAGTTAATCGTTATGATAAACGCGAAACCAAAATTGAAATGACCTTCCAACCCTTCGAAAACTTGCTGCAAGTCACTTTGTATGCGTCCAAACTTTACACGCTACGTTGACTTGGACACCAAACAAACGTCGACTAGTAATTTCCGAATGCCACATGCAACGAATAATAGTCGAGATACAGAACTGTCAGGGTAATGAAAGATGCGTCAATAAACAAAAAACGGCTGACGAAAGTACGGAAAAATGATAAAAAGAGCCAAGCCACAGATTGTGAATCTTATAAATGCTCGGCGCGCATTTAGGTCGTACATGTAGATAATTGTGATGGTATATGAATGCCACTCACTACACACGGGTGCAAATGTAGATGTTGAGGCGAAAAAAGAATAGACGTGGAAAAAATGTATGCGAAAAAACGATGACGGATGGGGGAGAAAGCAAATTTATTGCTTTCGGGCTAATGATGTTTGCACGGACAACATTTTCGTCGTTTGTCGTCGTGATGGGTACGGCAGTCCGAGACGGGCGGCCGAGGAGCGACACCCGCCCGCCCAGGACGTTGGGGTGCTGCGCTCCGTAAAATGCGAAATTTGCCCTGGTTCGGAATTAAACCGAGCGGAAAAAGCGAAACCGACATTAGTCCACCGACGAGGCTGGATGTTTAACATTTCAACATTAGCCATTAGCGTCCTCGGATGCAAAGTATATGACGACGGTAATATTTGCAACCGGTTGCTGGCTCAAATCAGCAATTCCCATACGGCAAACCCAGCGGAGGCCTCAATATGCGATCAAAGAATCCCCGTCGAAAAATAGCCGCACGTAAACAATATAAAATCCGTAAACCTTCCGCCGAAGCAGCGGGTATAAAAGAAACAGAAGACAAATAGCCTCTATCTATTTGCACTAATGCTAATTGCATTAAAACGAGCGCTAAGAGGGCTGGTGGTTCGGAGAGTGGGCGAAAAGGTTAGAAGCATCACTTGCATACCACACTAAGTCGGCACGATAATGAAAGGATAAGAGGGAACATGTTAAGGAATGGAAGGGAATGCTTGCGAATAGAATGCAATAGAATAAAATGATGGTGCTGGCGATGGTATGAGGCATTCAGCCCGTAGGAGCGCGCGCGGCGTGTTGGTAGCGTTGGTTCGGTGTGTAATTAGATGTTTGTATTCCTGTCACGACAGTTTTCCATCCAACAAGGGCCTCGGCGCGTTTCTCGTTTCACTCGTTGCCGCGCGCGCCTCCCGATCCGCTTCCCACGGATCCTTCACACAACAAGCAACTGCTCGTCGGTCGGCTTGCCGCCCCCATCAGGCAGCAACCGAAGACGTAAGACACTCGAAACGTGGTGTTCAGTTGCCACAGCGAGTAGACCGCCGTCGCCGTGAACAAAAGCACCCCGCAGCCCGCAGGGCCACGCAGAATCTAGCAGCGGGTTAGCAACGTGCGCGAGTGCATTTCATATCGCCTGCATATTGAGATGTGAACACCGAATGCAATAACAGAAATGAGCGCGCAGTGCCAATGCGAATAGAAGAAATAGAAGGCAGCCAGGAGGGCGCACCGTACGAACGAACCAAGGGTACATACGGAATATGCAAATCCGGATGAAATTATGCAAAACCATTGGAGGATCTTAAAAACAAAGAAATCCTCCGCGCCCTGCCAAGGCATACATACGGCTAATGCCCCACACATTGTTTGAACAAAAAGGAACCAGCGCCGCATAAAAGTACACGGCGCAAAGAAGCAAACAAGAACGCAACGACACGTTTTCGGTCTACCTGATATTAAGTTGGCGAGACAAAGGAGAAGAAATATAGGAAGATTAGACGATTGCACTATTACTGGTTTCCGCAGGCAAACAAGAAGTGAACTTGCGCGTTGCAAATAAGAACGAGAAAGTTTTTTGCACGAGGCAAATAGAGGCGGAATAATGCGGATTTGCAAATCGTTCCAAATATATGTAAGTGGATGCTATGCTGGTGGGTGGTTCCAACTCATCACAACTTCTTTCCATTCCTTCTCCAGGATTACTACCACCAGTTTCAGCATCTCTCGATTTCACATCCCAGGACAGCTTTCAACCCGTACGTAATATCGGAGCCATACTCAGCTAACACGGCTAATATTTGCCAGTAATTCCATTCCATTCGTTGAATGCTTCTTCGATGTGATTTCAATTCAGGTCTCGGGGATGTCAGTATGAGTTGCGCTGGTTGTCCATCGTAGAATTCGCAAACTCATCAGTGTACCAGGGTTGATGAGATTGAAGTGTCCATCTAGGACATTATTTTCGCTATTGCTAGCTATCCTCACTTAGTTTGGCCTGCAGGTCGATGCAGTTACCGGGGTGTGGCACGTGGAGCCATAAGTGAGAATTGGCTGCCCTGCGAGGACCAGTTGTCAACAAACATTTTCTGCCTATGGCTTGCAATGCGACCATTGCGACAAAAGGTACTACCTCTGCAGAGCAACCCTACACCCCATGTTTAACTCAATTAATTGTGAAATTAATGGACATTTAGCATGCACTCAAAGTACACATTAACATAATTATAACTTAATGTGTACGTTATAAGTGGTTACATGATTTGTTAAGTGTGGTACTTATTACGGTTGACGACCTAATTGGGCCTGCAAATTTACATTTTTGACCAGGCCATATAAAGTACATGCTTGACATTACATAAATTACCACACAATTCATGGCAGTCAACAAACCAGTAGTACAAATACCTCTCATTGGTACAATTGGAAGTACATAAACCAATATTATGATCTAATATACATGGTGTAAGTTACAAGAGCAGTTTTACATGATAAATGCAATCAGCTAAAGAGCACAGACGAATTTAAATCTAAGATACAAATTAAGAACTTTTTCACTCAAGCCACCAACAACAAAGAGAGCAAGGCATATCCTTGGATTAGGCGGTGCACTATTACTGGTTTCCACTGCGGAACGAATAAATGAACTTGCGACAAATAGGAAGCGGAAACTTTCTCGCTTCGCACAAATAGAGAACGAAAATAAATGCAAATTTGCAAATCGTTTCAAACAAATGCAAATGAACGCTGGTGGAGACTTGCAACTTAACTTGCAGCACATTTTTCCTCCTCGGTTTTCCAGAATTCCATTCGATTCGCAATACCCCGAACATTAACGTTCCTATTGTTCCTCTTTCGTCTGCTTTTTGCACAGCCCCTTAAAATAATTAATTGCTATCGGTGCTGTATAACGTTTGAAGATGCAATGACTCACCATTGTGGATGCAAGAGTAATTACGAAGGCGACTGAATAAACGCTGCGACAGATATCTATGCACATCATTACACCACAACCACGACGAGAAAGTGTAACAAGCAGGCTTCGCTTCGGAGCTGTGATCGGCGTCTGAAAGCCAAAATGCAATGTAATGCACATTGTTAGTTGGAGCAAGATCGAAACAAATGAAACGTACGCAATAGGTTAGAATTGTCGGGCCGGCGTCGGCGGATTCCAATAGCATCAGCTGAAGCACCTGCACTCTTTGCACACTGCACGTTGAATATTTTCCACATGAAAGAATACTTGCAAATGCAATAATGGTGGAAACACGATAAAAACACTCTGCCTTCCAAACAACTTGCAGCACACTGAGAGATATGATGCGTCATCATCGTCCGCGTTGACTGCGGCGTAGGGAGATGTGGTGGTACGTCACTAGGCTCATCAAGACGGGCGACACTAGCGCCGCCGGCGGCGAGCACACCAAATAGATAATGAGTTACCTTTGAGGATTAGAGCAGTTCTCTGGCCATGGATGATTTTATGTTTTTCAGATAGGGACGAATTTCGAGAAAAATTTAAAAACCATCAGCATAAAAAGACAGATATTTACAGAGTAAGTGAACGAGCGAAGTATTTCATCAACCATGAAACTGCAGTCGAATACACGGATGGCGCTCGTAAAAATTGAAACTCAATATTCGTCCATCAATGCGGCGGATGAAGAAAATATAGAAAATATCTCGAAAGAAGAATAAAATATAATACATTTCGATATTTTTCCGTTCCCTCAGCGCCGTTTCGCGTACGTCGTAAGCGAGGAAAAGCACGAGCGCAGCGTAACATTGTAACATCTAAGATAAGCGCGACGTATCGCGCGATATCTATAATACACTTATACCCATACGGCGGCGAGGAAAAAAGGGCGCGAGTGCCATACACTCACGAAAGAGTGCCGAATATCATACGAATCGACGTGCAAAAACAATGGGCGACAGAAATAGAGGAGTCGTATATGAATAAAAATCGAAATTAAACTATAAAGCGCATAGAATACGCGGGCGCGGGCGGCGGACGACTGCCGAGAGAGGTGGAGAGGAGCGAATATGAACGAAATCGAATGAAATATTGTGCAGACAATTTTCTGCAGCAGTTCAAATCGGTTTGCGCGCCCGGCCATCGCCAGCGAGGAATTCGGCGAGGGGGCCGCCTCCACACACGCTTCGCCGTCGTCGTCGTCGTCGCCGCCGCCGCCGCCGCCGCGACGTTATGCTGCAACTTGTATGCTCGAAGCAGCGGCCAATGTATGGCGTAAAATACGCTGAATATAAAGAGGAAATCGTAATAGAAAAGAAGATGAAAGCGCGCTCGCGCTCCGACGACGGCGGAGAACAACGCCGGGAACGGGGGCAATGAGGCACTGTGTGCGCCGCCCGCGCGAATGAAAACTGATAGTGCCCCGGCACCGCTCGAGAATGGGGCTGGCGGAGTGGAAACGTGGAGAAAAGTCGACAATGGCTGTTATGAGTGGATGCCGGAATATTTGCCCGTAAAATTCGCATATGGCCACGTGGAGCACTGGCGCGAAATATGCAGAAATTGTCGAATTCCCGAGTGGGGAGCGCGCCAGCGATCAGCAGCCAGCCAAAGAAGGGCAGGTGATCTCTGGAGGGAGTTAATCAAGCAGTGGTCGTACACAGGTGGCAGCCGCACTTGGAAATTTGGCGGCGAGCGAGACAGAAAAAAAAGGCGAGCAAAAAGCACTCCACGACGATAATTGAATGCGGCCTGTGGTGGAATAGAATTTATCTGCATTTTATGTAAATGCGCGCACGACGCTACATCAATGAAAGCTAATTTATATGCAAATCGCGGATCCTAGAGGCGACTCACTCATGTATCGGCGCTGTATGTAATCAATGTATGTTTTCGAGCATGCAACAATTTTCCATAAGATATTTGCTTCCTCCCCGCCCGGCGAGCGGGGATGTGCTTCCGGATGCATCGGCGGCGGCGTATTATGCCCCTCAATGGCGTATGTGTACGGCATTCGAGTGCAATTTAATATGCAATGCGTTACTGTTGGCTGTTGCTACTATTGTTATTCGCTATTGCAGCGAACCGACGCATATTGCCGGCACGCCCGCCGCCGCCACCGCTGCCGACCTGTCCGTGTGTGTTAGTCTCCAGCCTTAGCAGCGGCATGTCGTTGTGGGATGCGCTTATGCGTCCCGGTGCGCACCGGGAAGATGACGCGAAGACGCCGTCGTAAGTGCATGATACTCCGAGCAGTGAAAGCCGGAGAAAGGCGCTGCTTCGTTTGGCTCGCTGTGAGCACCAGCCTTGCACGGGCTTCCTCGCATTTTCCGACGCTTTTCCAACATTTCAATACGTGCTCAACGCTAACGGCTATTGCGAGCGAGCATGATGCGCAAACATTCAGACACGTTGCCGTCCGAGCTGCAGCAATTCGCCGAAATCGGTCGCTGCCAGCTCATGCCAGTAAGTTAACATGGTCTCGCGCGCAACTAAGAGATGCGAGGATATTTATTACATGCGCTCAGAAACGCGCGTGTAGACGTCACGTAAGCGGAGCACGAAAAGAAAAGTGCACGCGAAATTATTATACTACATTGTTACGTGATATCTTTGGGCTGCGTCGGGGGGGTTGCATTCGGGAATTCCGCGCGCCACCCGAGTGGAGAAAACTAATTTGGAAGCGCGAGTGGCTGCTGTTATCGCATCGAGCTCATTAACTGGGATGCGCGCAAGTTCAGCCCTTGCGAGAAGTGCACGAATAAATTCGCACATGGGCTTGCAGTTGCAAACAATATTAGCTGAGTTAAAATTAATTAATGAGTGGGAGTTTATTTATGCGCCGAGTGTGTGCGGGATTAGGTCGGGAATTCGCACATTGGCTGTCACTCTATCATGACCTGGGCGCGCCCGACTTCTAGGCGTTAAGTAACGCGAAGTAACTTTCCATTCACATGATAAGTCAACAAAAAACTGTCATCTGCAACGTGCAGAGTAATGCCAAACTAGAACTAAATAATGCAAGAGTGCCTCAAACACTGTACGAAGATAAATGCCAAGATAAATATACTGCTTCAAACTTGAAGTTTACCAACAAATTTTATGTTCTTGTATAAGACTTTCGTTGTTTACCAGTTTCTGAACTATGGTCACTTTTAATTGGTGACGTAAAACCCCAAAATCATGTAGCGAAATTACAACAATTGTCGAATTTGATGGACCAAAAAGAAAGAGGACAGTTCCACAAAACACACAAAATCTTAACCAAAGGCACATGAAACACAAGTAACCAGACAGTATAGAAACCAGAGAGAAAGTGGTTCTTTTACAAAGTAAAAAGGATGAAACGCCACGGTATTATAAACAGTCCTAAGACTGAAGTAAAAACGTGTCGGAGAAGTTTGCAATAAGTTCAAATACCTCATCATAACTAGCATTAATCATGAGTATTCGAGATAAGCACCAACAAAGGCCTACACAAACCAGATCCACCAAATCGAACCCTCAGAGCAAAAGTATGGGTTGAAATGAGAAAATTTTCAATACATTAATTAAATATCCAAATGGTTTTGCCAAATGGTTGCTCAGCAAGCAAATTATCGCAACCTGCAACCCCCTGGTAAGTAAGGTATTGAAGTTGGGAAGAAAAAGGACTCCCAAACCAAAGTTCCAACAACCTCATCATCCTGAAAGAGGCTGAGACGACACACTCAAGGGTTGTGCCTGGCTACTTTTCAACTAGTTTATACTACACTAATGAGATAGTAACACGGTTCATAGAAGCTCAGAATGTCAAACCCAGTGGAGAAAAATAATTCAATAGAACCAACACCAAAGCAATGGTTGTGAAGTTGACCCAAGCAATTTTTTCCACGGTAATCGGAAACACCTGAAGATGACCTCTTTTGTGTTTGGTCCTAGAATTATGAACAGCTCTTTCATTGACCACAAAGGAAGGATGTCAACCATTGGTTGAACCGTTGCTGTACCATGAACCACAATGATCAAAGAGAACACACCAAGCCATATAATTTTTGTTATCAATGAATAAATTAGCAGAATTACAGAAACACCAAGTTACCAGCTCCTTTGTCTAGTTCTAGATTAGGAAATTACTAAACCATGGGTTGCCCCAAGATCTGAATCAATGTTAGGAGTAAGATAATCAAACGTATTGAACCGGTAACAATCGGTTGTGTACCATACAATTGAGATGCTAAGTAACTACTCAACTACTGCATCCAACCTTAATCATGTTGAAATGGATTTCAACTTGAGGAACCCTCACATCTCAGAAGCAATGCATTAAAAAAATTGATCCGTGAATTCATCACACAGCCCCAAAATAATTCAAATTCGCATGTTTTGAAACCATGAAACCTGATCAGCCCTTTAATTTCATTAATATGTAGCATCCTGCACTGCATTCTTATCACATGTCGCAGTGGTGCACACGTTCCAATTGGCTCTTATTATGGTGACTTGTTCGATGCGATGCATGGCAAAAGCAAAAGCAAGCGAGTTGATTGCGCTGTTCGAGCATTGTACCTGTCGTTCTACACATGTTGCTCGAACCTCGCCGATGCGGATGGAACGCGACACATTGCACGTTGCGCTTCTCCGCCGCCACCGCCGCCGTCCGCCGATACGGCATCGGAGGCAGATTGCACACATTCGGAGGGGCTGATTCGAGCCGAGCCGAGAATTGATTGGGCCAAAATCAATTGATTGATCACGGCGATCGATTCGCTGATTGACTACATTCATGCAGGAGAATGCATCCCCAGCGAGCTGGGAGCGGCACAAAGAGGCCGCCCTTGCGCAGCCCCTTGCCGTACGGGCGTATCGGCCCCAGAAGCTTTCTATGCAAAATTCGAAACATGTGCGTATACATATTTTATCCGCTGCTCGTCGCCGGGCGCGCTCACGAGCACGCCGTACGGCAGCCGCCCCCGCAGCAGCCGGCAGCGCCCCGAGAGAGCGCAGCAGATCTCGGATGCAGAAAATATGGAATATATGACTCTATTTGTGAAATCTAATTAGGATATATGGCCTGGCATCGGCGCCAAATATCAGACACAGGACGCGTTTTTGGTATGTGACATGAAATTCGCGCAGGTCATAGAACGAATTCATATCGTAAATACATTGCGCCATCATTTAGATTTACGCTTGTTTTTAGCGCGCCGCTATTACATGGACATTTATGTCCACGACTATATTAAGAGGGCGAATATCTGCGCGTCCGTTTACAAGAGAGGTGGGTGATTCGTGTAATGGCAGAAACGCTAGTTTCCTTTATAAATTATGCGCTCGTTCGGCACGCCAAAAGTATGCGCGCGTTGCGAATGTCGAATCGGAGGAACACACACTGCACACGAGCAGCTATTTTTCGCCAGCCACCCGGCTCTATGTTTCAACTTTATTGAGAACTTTTCAATGCGTCCCATTTGTGTTTCCCATTTACCCATTTGGGCATTTCCTCGCATTTCCCGCCGTCCGAGGCGTCTCTTCTTTGTTCCACCACAAGTTCAATTGCAATCTGACATGCAATTCGCCAATTGAAATATTAACCCCCGGCCGGCATCATACACCGGCGAAAAATCTTCGCAGACAACGTCTTACAAACGTGAATAAGCAGGCGCGAAATTATTTGCGGCAAATGAACAGGCGCGTTTTAAATGGGCGAAATGAACAATTGATGAAACGGCAAATAGCAAGAGGGCGCACGCCCGACGCCCGAAGCGAATGCAGCAATAAATAGGTACGTGTTTCACAACAGCTACACGTAGAAGCGGCGAAAGAAAACGACGAGGAAAAAACTAGATACATTGGGTGCACGGACTGTGAGGTCTGCTCCTTTGGGAAATTTGAAAGCGGCGGGTAATAGCCAACGACTACCCCGGCTAGTAATTCGTACGCGCGCACTCGAGTTCCGATTTGCACTAACCGGGAGGTCGTACGCCCGCCGCCCCCGGCGGCCCGCACACATGCACCCATGCGCCCCATATGTTCGCGTGCATTCTGGTGTGCGGGATGCGATGGCACAAAGTGCGCTCGGCGCGCCCCAGAACAGCGACGTAATCCAGGTCGTTCGTTGTTTCGTAGATTTTTAATACAAGCCGACAACACGTTAACCGAACAAATTCCGGCGCATACAAAGCCATCGCCGCCGACGCGGACCCGTATTGACAATTTCGGACGCGAAAGAAGCGCCCGAATGTTTGCACTTGCCTCGCAGCCGGCGCGCCCTGTTTTCAGGAAGTCCCTGATTGAGTTTTATCAAATTAATTTCAGCCGACATCCGACCTCCCCGAGCGCCCGACTGACTGCATTTGCAGGAAGCAGCAAAATGCACGCTTGTTTAATTGCGAACATGAAGTATTCGAGTAATTCGGTGCTGCGCAGCGCAAAGTTCGGGCCGCGTATGAGCGCCGAATGTATTATTTATCATCATTGCCCCATGTCCGTGCATATTAACTTTGCTTTGAGCACGCCTCACGTAATGAGCGTAATCAGTACGGCAACATACAACTATGTTAAACGCGGAAAGTAGAAGCAATAAATGCAAAAAGGTGGCTGAATTAATTCATCACTTCATCGCGTACACTTTTTGCGCGCCCTCTCCGCGTACAACCTCAACTTTCGCCCGGATGGTTGGTTAGCCCAAAGTTATCCCGCCATCGCGGCCTACATGTGTACCGAAGTGGCCTGCACCGGGTTTTATTTGTTTTTGCTGATGTATGTGCGCTCGTTAGGTATATTAGATAGCCTCATCTGCTAACTAGTCCAACAAGCAGATGGGGGCGAGAGGTTGGCGGAAGTGCCAACTAATTCGCCGGTCGACGCGCGCTGGAATGAACGATACGCGCTGGCGACGACGTCGAGTAATTGAGGTGTAAAAATCACGGCCGGGGAACATCTTTAATTTTTAACCCTGCGCGCACTCGCTTATTTGTTGGCCGATTTGCAAATGTAGGCAAATTCGCAAATTTGTGCGCGCAATTTGTCTTTTCACGTCGCTCGCATTCGACGACGGCGGCGGCGGCGTTCGTTTCAAAGCCACGTTCACGCCGCCCCCATCTTCCCACCCGCCGCCTCCATCAGCGGAAGGTGTACGTGGCGGCGAAATCTTAAGCGCGTGTACTGCAGCGAACATTATACGGAACGGCGGCGCGGCCGGTGCGCGCGCGATGACGGCGGCGAAACGTGTTGTTAAATCTTTAGTCTTTTGCGACGAACTGGCACGCATACATCTGCACCGACGGAGGCGGCGGCGGCGGAGGCAGCGCAGGCCCCACGGTGCAAGCCGGCTCGAGGACGATAGAACGAGCTTTAAAATGCGCCTACAGTATGAATAATGTTCAGCAATAAATAAGCCGCTTCTCGCAGACGGGGGCGGCAAAGCATTACTTGTACTCGCGCGAGAAGCGCTGCCTCAGCCCGTTGCTCGACGGCGGAGGCGGCTGCTTGTAAAACTGCTCAAACAGCTCACGAACGAACGAGCGTTGACTACGGTTACGAATGCCGATTGTACGTGTGAGCGCCGGCAACGACGGCGGCGGCGGGATGATTTGACTCTCTCGCGACTCGTTTCACGCTACGTGCAAATTGCCGAAATTAAACAAGTCCAAGTCGCCACCCCCGCAAAGCCCCCGCCTCATGGACGCCGGCTGCAGCCGAAGAAGGCGCACGGCGGCGTTGACAAGAATGATTGGGGCGCGCGAGAAAAATTTGCGCCGCCGCCGCCACCATCGCCTAGGCGTCAAGTGGCGGGCGGCCGAGATTTCCTCGCCGGCTGGCTGCCCCGCGCGAGATTGGCGGTGGCAGGAAAGGTGGCGTGATGTATTCGAAAAATATGAAAATGCGAAAAATTTCAGAATTGCCCATAGATGTGTTTGCGTGCACGTCGTCGACTCCGTTTTAACGACGCTGGAGTGGAAGTGAGAAGTTGACGGGCAACGAACGAGCGACCTCGTGGAGAAAAAATGAAATAATTTTCAAACGTCAGCAAGAAATCTCCAACGGATGTATGTGTTTTCATGCGGCCTGGGGGGCCGATGGGCGGAATGCTGTGGGGTGGTTTGGCAACCAACATTCGAGTGCGAGCTAACTCAATGGTGATCTGTTAAAATAGTTAAAAGATGAATGAAAACCACTCGTCGGCCGGCGAATTTGCTCGCCAGGAAGCGACGTGCGCCGGGCGTATCGGGAATTCCACAGCGCCAGGCCAGAGGCAGGAACGCGCCGAATGGAAGTGTTGAAAATATGATCACCGGGGAGTAATATTCCCATTGCGATGCTGCCCGTACATCTCGCTTTATGCGCCAACCGGAGAGTAATGCGCGATGCGGAGTTCAGTGAAATGACCTCAAAGTTCAAATCGAGAAAGCAGGCATGTCACTTTGGAGATTACGACTTGAAACGATCCTTAAATAGTTCCCCATTCTGAAAATGGTCGATAGATTATAAGAATTGTACAGAAAAAAATTGCAAAGAATTGTCGATGAGTCAATGACAGTTTTCACAACAATGAACATGGGATAGGTCGACCGAGATGAAATTATCGAGAGCATTGATTGAGTTGCAGGAGAAAATAAAAACGGAAACACCAGAGAAGGATACATCAACTATGACAGGAAATAATTAACCAAGAATTATTTGCGCAGAAGTGAATCACTGCTTCTACCAGCGCCGAAGAGAATTTCTTTCGAAGTTAGCAGCATAGAAGCGGAAGTGAACCACCACAAAGAACAAACACAATAATTTATAATTCTTCGAATCTTCCCCCCGAAAATTCCTAAGACTTTATTGTTACACTTGTTTTTTTATGCGTATCCCCGTGTCTCGTCCTCCCTTTGTGCGCGTTGTTTATGTTCTGGGAACACAAATAAAATAAAGCCGCTTAAATCTTCTTTAAATCTTTTTTCCCTCGCAGCCGTTTGATAATATAAAACAATAAGCGATGGGCACCGTAATGGCAACTAAACTCGATCGGCGCACCGAGTGCACACAAATGAGACAAGGCGAATCGCAACGAGGCGACCGGTGAGCGTCCTGCTTCCGGTCCGGTCCGGCTGGTCCCGGGGGCCGCGCACGGGGGCGGCGTCCGACAAGCGCCAAGGCAACGATGAAGAAAACAAGGCAAAGGATGATGATAAAGAGAAATAAACTAGCCATTTGTATTCTGACCGTTCGGCCGTATCATTTATCCATCCCACCCGCCCAACTTGATACCCACGGCAACAGTTCCGACAATCTTCTATAATTCTGCGAAAGCGCTACATCTTCTTCGCGGTGCGCAAGCACGGACGGCCGCTAAGCAAGCATGCAACCGAGAACAAGTCAACCCTTTTCTTCCGGCCGCCCCCGGAGTGTGTATATCTGCTGGTGTATCTTTGCGCTCGGAGAAAACGCCTCTCCATCACGATCGCCCCTCACGAACAGGCGCCCACCCACACACACACATCTATAAATGCGTTTCCCACCTAGTTCCAGGCGCTTATTTTCATTCCTGCTGCCACGCCGCGATCTATCATATCGCACGGCCCCACAACTCGAGGCTCCGGCCCCAGCCCCGGGTCGGTTTAGACAGCGCGCGCGAGATTCTAGACGGACGGGGGAGCAGCAATTCGCCAGTTAGCAGTTATCATCAGGGCGAATCGCACATCCCATCAGTAAATCTTTATCCGATTTCGATGATTTACTACTTTACGGCTGCGATCTGTATTACTAACACTCTCCATATTCGGGCGCGCGCGAAACAGCACGCTGCTTTGAGCCGCCGCCCCATCCGCAGACAGCTCGAGGCGGCTGCCAAACAGAATCCCAAAGGTCTACAGAAACTATTAGTATTCGAGCGAAACGTGAGAATAAACAAGGCATTTATTCCCGTGCCCGCCGCCCCGCGCTCCAGCTGGATCGAAGAGCGTCCCGCTTTAATGTATTCTAGGGCGCGCATTTTATCGAAAAATGGATGAACGTCGAAAGCTCCGCACAAGCCCAGAAATTCATGCAGTGCGCTGGCTGGCTGGCGGCGGCATCGGAGGCACTTATAATTCCGTTAGCATATGTGCATGTAAGTAGCACGCCGCCGCCACCGCCTCCACTGCCGCCATCCAGCAGACGTTTGCTCGCTTATTAGGCGACGTCGTAGTGAATAATTTGTGGCGGACTGCTCCACTCTAAATCTACTCATTGCCATATTTATTTATGATCCACCCGCCCCCCATATCGGCGAATTGAATTGATAACGACGTCGGAGAGGAGCCAACGGCGCAAAGACAACACATGCGCTAATGGCGAATAATAATTAACGAATGAGTAATTTACTTAAGTACGAGTTGATCAGCATGATCTAGTTTATCCCGACGTGGCAGTGCATTTACAATAAACGAGAGAGTGGAACAATTAAGCAAATTGGGTTAGAGCGCCGCTGCCACCACCGGCGCTGCCGCCGCCATTCTGGCATAAACGCGCGCTGCCTACAGCGACGTGTATGCATGTCTCTGCAGAGCATGGCACGCGCGTTTGGGGCATGCACGAGGAGAGAGTACTGACAAACCGCACGCATTTATGACTACACGTGATGTTTTCGCAAGCAGAACAGGATTTGGCGTGCACGCCGCCACCGCACCACATGCATCTCTGATACATTCGGTGAATAACGCCCAAATTAACGAAGCACGCCGGCATGGCATCAAAAATAGCCCATTCGGTATCGGCACGCTGACCAAGAAGGGTAAGTGTGGGCGAAATTTGGAAGGCCACCTCTGGCGAGCGCCGAGATTGTAGATGCGGACGTCGAGTTGATCTCTGAAGCTTTATGACTAAATCATCCCTCATATGGCGCACGGGTGGTTAGGGGTGCATGCAGGCGAATGCCTTGCTTCATTGCGCCCCACATCCGCACCGTGTCCGGCTATCTATCTCCCCGATGAAATGCACGACAACACACACGACGAGCGTATCGCCGCCGCCCCCCACGGCAGCGGCGCCGCCGTGCGATTCCCTCCGCTGGCGCAAATTAGACATAAATCATTCGGGAGTGGAGGCCGGGGGCAGCAGGTGCCCCTCGTGCCGTATACCATTCACATCGGGCAAACAACTTCACAGAGATGTGTGCACGCATCACAACATGCCACAGGCATCCCGACCCTGTTCGGCTCGCTGCCGCCCGCCCGTAAATACACGTTCCACCAGGTCGAAACTGGCGCGTTTAACACCTTGACCATACAACACGCCCCCGACTCGGGGGGATGTCCGGCGAATTTCGCGATAAGCGGTTCGTCAGGTAAGTTACGAGCCGGTATCTGCTACCAGATGAGTGAATTTGTTAAGCCCCATAATGGACCAAGAAAGCTGCGATTGCGACGCGAATATAAGTCGATTTATGCTCGAAGGCTCGCTAATTTGCAAACATCTCGCGTATAGCGCGCACCTAAGTGCGCCAATGTGCGCGATTCGTGCGCCCAAATGCGCCCTGCTATCAACAGTATTAGCAGGCGGCGGAGCGCGTAAAAGCAGCCCTATATCGCGCCGAAAGTGCCCCAGAGGGTGGATGTGGGGGCGGTACACATGTCCATGTGCGTAATGCATTCTCGGCGCCATCGCAACACATGCAAGATTGCGCCATCATTTACCCGTAAACGTGGGCCCCCAACCTGTGCCCGGTAATAGATCAAACCGAAATTTACGATTTGATTATGAACGCTCATCATGTCCTACTCCCGTGTGAGCGGCAAAAGCGCCTCGAACAAGTGCGAAACGCGAACACAACGAAACCTAAGGAAACATATATATCTATATACGCTTCACACGTCTCTCCCGCCGCCGCCCCCGTTCACTCGACTCAACATGTAATCATTTTCGCGCCGTCTCCCCTCGGGTCGCCTCAGCCGACCATTTATTCACTCGCTTGCTACTCGCTTTAATTATCCGTATTAGCACACATGTGCACGTGTTAAGTGGCCGAGCAGAAAAATCGCACGCCTTCCTTCCTCGACGGCGGCGGCGTTGAAATGCACTCATCGGTAATGGAAATGCACGTGCGGCCAGTCGTAAAAAATGCAGATCGTGATAGCGAATGCGCACAGCAAACGGTAAAGTGCTGCTTTAACTATTAGACAGGTTAATCACTCCTACTGGGACACGGGCGGCGGCGGCGCAAACCGAATTAAATTAAAAACTACCACACGGTTGCAGAGGAGTGCGTGCGACGAACGCGAAAGTACCGAATGGTTAGTTTGTTCACGCCAACATGGACATGGATGATGACTGTTGAGCGCTCCATGCCGCCACCAAGCGGTGCGACTGCCGCCGCCGGATCGTATATCATTCATTTCGCATCGCCCATCGCCCGCTAGCATCGCGTCGTATGCGGGCAAGTGGCAAAAGCGTGCGCGGTTCTTGCATAATGTAATAAGGTAGACTGACAAGCAGCACCCACCGCCGCCACCGCCGCCGAAGCTGCTTGCTTGCGGAACATAATATTCCGTGTAATTAAAAACGACTGTTACTATACAGACATATATATGGGGGGTGGTGCACGTCTCAACGTCGACGCCGCCCCCGATGCGTATGCGGTACGAGAAGGTTCACGCAAAACCCCGTCGAGAATATTTCATAAAAGCAAGAAGTTTGCCTGATCTATCCGTAGATGGTCGACGTGTGCGGCCGCCCCCGCATGCCCAACATCCACCCTTTGCCGGCTCCATGGTAGTTACAGTAATAGACAACGACGACTACCATTGTAATTAGTAATTAGTTTACGACCTTCCATCCACAGGCGGAGCGCCTATTTTCTTAGGCTGCTCGCACGATGCGCCCCCAAACGAGATAATCAATTCTTGGTGCGCCGTCAGGTGAATAATAATGCACGCCGGGCGCGTTGCAGGGGCTCGGGACTACTAAATATTAATTATTTGTTGTTTCAATCGGATGCCCCCTCATGTGTAATTTCAGCCGAAGTCCCCGCGGTTCTCAAAACAGCGCCGTTTCATCTTAACCGAGTGCTGCTGTTCCAAGTATTGATTCAATAATATGCCGGCGTATTTGCACAGGAGAAGGTTCATGACCAGGCGAGGTGAAGCATGTGCATCCGCAAGGGATTGGCGCACGAGGAGTGCACGTTTCGCAATCTAAAAGTTCAATTTTATCGCGGATTACGAGGAACACTCTATATGCACATGCGAAATCTGTTACGAAATGGAATCGTCTCCGGGTACGAATCCCTCACGCCCGGCCGGAAAGCTCCGCACATGCCGGCGCGTCCTAATAAGTTTACCGCGACAGGAGGACACTGGGGCTGAAGGTGAGGGGTGCGCCTGGCCAGTGCAGCCACCACCACCACCGATGCCGCCGCCACCAGCAGGCAGCAGTGCAAGCAAAAGCAACAAGAAACTCCACGTGAGTGCGATTTGGTACGCAGTTTGGTGTTCTGTTTATGTTACTGAATCAGCGTTTCGGTTGAGTACATAAAGTGCGGACGGAGAGAACGTGCTGGCTAAACACCTCGCCTCCTTCGGAGCGCACTACTCCACTCTCCACTCGCGTAACCGCCGCCGCCGCCGCCCGCCTGACGAGGCGGAGCGCGCGCGCGCTCGCTAATTGGATTTATGATTTTGTAATTAAGTTGCTTGAATCTTCTTACCTACTCTCCAGACGGGAGAGAGCAGCGGCCGAGTGCGCGATCCGACGCTCGGCATGCACGCCGGCACTACTCAGCGCCGCCGCCACCACCGCCGCCGCTCTAATTCGCCACCTTGCTAACAAATAACCGAGGCTAACACAAACAGCAAGAGGGCAAGTTGACTAAGTTGAGAAGTGACGGGATGGAGTCGTCGTGGGTCGGGGGGCCGAGGCTGCGTGCTCGGTTTCGGGTTGATACGAGGGCTTGAGATTGAGGCTGATGGACGAGTGTCGTCGGGCGCCGCCGACGGGATGGATGTGGTGAGGGTTCAGCGCGAATTCAGCACGGTCGGATTGGGGGCGGCAGGGTATGGAGAGCTAAGGCCCCATGGTTGGAACGGAAAGTGACGTAACTTGAAATAATAACAAACCCGGCAACTAGCGACCGCCGAAGTACCACCGCAAGCAAAACCCGCCGGAGGAAGCCAAGAAATGGTGGTGCTCCTCCTCACCCAATCCACTCCACGCTTCAGCGAAGATGTACGTCGGCTCTTCACTCGAGTGACTCCGACGTAGCCGCTCCCCGAAGGAAGTTGCAAATGCAAAAATGTCGAGCGCGATACCGCGGCGGCGGCGAAGAGAAGAAGGCGTCGCACACCGCGAATGAATTGAGGACGTAAAGACATGTCGAGTCCAGTCGGCGAAATCTTCCTCAGGAGCGAGGAGCGAAGTGAACGGCGACAATAAAAGATCAAGATAAAGATGAAGATAAAGAGTTGCAGAAAGTTCATAAAATAAAAGTCGCGTGCTCGCTGACTTCATACAGACAGAAGGAGTAACCGAATATGCAAATTTATGTTGTGGAATTGTCCGATACGGACGCGCCTGAAGATGCGGGGGAGGGATTTCGTCCTCCCGTTCAGCAATGGAAGAGTAACGAACGGAATGACAATACCAACGCGCCCGCCGCGCGAAGACAAAGCGCCCGGAGAATCAGCGATTCAAAGGGAGTAAAAGTCGGCCAGATAAACTGGTGCATTTCCTTTGACCTTCTTTCCGCATCACACAGTGCCCATTCCCAGCGCTTCGACTTAGTTACGATTGCATATAATTCCGGCTGAATGATTGCTTCTTCAATTGCCCATTCGCTTGATGTCCGTGTCGTATACTTTAATTGGAACATATTTTAGTCGGAAAACAATGCAAATTTTAATTGAAATACGGCAAACGGCCACAATATAAACAACTGCGCCGCTATCTTGTACTGGACTAGTTTTCAGTTTACTATGGTCGTTTAGTTTACTGGCTGGCGAGTTTACTGCGCGCTGGAGGCGGCGGCGATGGGGGCTGCTGGCATGAGAAAAGTCGAGTGGCGCGCGAGCGAACGGGACTGAGGAGCGCGCGCGTCGCGAGATTTATGAGTTTCTAAATACAGTCGGACATAGGTCCGCACTCCGGGCGACCATTAGCGGTCACGCTGATGACAATAAATGTGACGCAATAAATTTCCGCGATACAGCCCACACCAAAACAAACAGGCGGACGCGCATTATAGATTGCTGCGCCGGCGATCTACCTGCAGCGAGTGTAATCCTTTCAAGTTTATTGTACGGCAAACAATTGCGAACGCCGATAGACGTGAAGTGCAGCCTCGGTGTGTCGCTGCTTGCGCCAATTGAAATTACGTCGGCGGACACCTTTGCCCCGAGGTGAGATGATGTACTCGACCACCTTCCATATGCGGCTGCATTCGGTTCGTGTGGGCTTGTTTGTTTTCAGCCGTTAGGATGCGCGCGAATTGAAGGCCGCCCCCGACGCACACGATGCGGCCGACGGGGCGCGCTCGCAAACAAAGAAAGCAAGATCTATGCGCGCTGCGAACGACACATTGTGTGTGCAGATAGAAGGCTGTGGGGCGGCAGGAGAGGCGGTACAGCAATACACACTTAGGGACAATTCAGATGTTCGCCCCGGTTGCAATTTATTTTCCTGTTGGATTTGCACCCGGATTTGCCCACTTCCATACGCGACCGACAACTCGGCCCCAATGTATGGCAGCCGCCGAAGGCGCAGAGGGCCGCGCCGCCTCCACCGACCATGGGACCATGATGAAATATATAAAGGCTTGAAATATATAAAACTCAGCGGAGCAATAGTCATCAACAACCCGTATACAATTTTCACTCGTGCCCGTCGACGAATGTAAGAAAGGGCGGCAAAAAACGGCCAAGAATTAATCTTAATCCTCCTAATTTCATGTTGTATTTTTTTGCCTTCGGACCTCGATCTTAGTGCAGCCTCCAATGCACGTTCTCGGGAAATTTGCGGAATCAATAACGACATTGGAATTTGCGTCAAAGTCGACTGATCGACAGTAAATATTTTCGGCAATTATGGAAGAAGTATAGATAAGGGTTTGAAACAAGTACGTGAGTTCTTCACCTTTCACTCCCACCGCCCCCCCAAACCACCAGCCGTACCAGTAAAGCGCCTCGCTGCTGTCTATATAGCAAGCCCATTCTCTTGCCTTATTCCGATTCCTGCCACTAAAAGCGTTATCTCTTCAAGGATAAGTTTGCCTGACCGTTCTCGCCTGGCCGCTGCTGCCGGGCCACCCACGGTTTCAAACAACGCCGGCCGTAATAGATCGAAAAGAGACGCGCCGAGGCGATGGCGTGCCAAAGACACGACGAGTCGGGGGGCGGCGGCGGGCGCGCAAAGCCGCCGCGTAAAGATAATAAAATTAGCCGATCCGCCGATCTCGGTTCGAGAGTCCGGGGGTTTTACCCGAGGAAAAGCTTCGCAAACTACGTGCGGCCAGCGTTTCTTTTGTGCGCGCCCGTTCCGCGCCGTGCGCGCGCCCCTGGTGTTTGCGCACCAACACACGCGCCGCCGCCGCCGCCGCCACCAGCCGTCGAACATAAAGCTGGCTTAGTGACAGTTCGAATTTCTCTCGGCGGCCGTGCCGGCAGGCAGCTAATAGCAAAAAATAAGAAAGTAGAAGTCGAAAAGAGGGGGCAAATAGACGGCCGGACGGATGGACGAATCGAGAGGAAAACAATAGACGGCGGCTGAATGAGGTAAAATGTGCATGGTCGTTTGCGGGGCAGCATGAGACGCCGCACGCCGGTTTGCTTTTTCGGCGGCGAACGCATCAGCCCTGATGGGGAAATGGTGGGACCGGCAAATTGATGGAATATAAGTCAAATAGATGGCAAGTGGTAGATGGGCAGGAGGCATCTTCCTGCCGCCGCCGCCCGCGCGTTTGATTCCTCGCCCCGTCTAGCTTCGGCTAGCACTCGATAATTCGATTCAGTCGGAGAGGCGAGAGCGCCGCCACCAACTTTGGTGTTTGGGTAAGTAAGTAAGTTAGTAAGTAAAAACCGAGCGAGCTCTCCGGGGGCTGGCAGAAAGGTGGTTGCCAAATAATATTATTATTGTTTCCAAATCGCTCACGTACGCCGCCGGGTGGAAAGATCACGTACTTATTCTTTTGAGTAACGACTAACACTTACCGCCGATAGAGCGGCGAACGAGGAGGACGAAATGGGCGGTCGGGGGTGGAAGGGTGGTCGACGAGAGAGAGTTCGAAGGCAGTTAGCCGTATGCCACTCCGGTTGAGGCGTGACACCTCCGTAGCACCTTTCAGGGTAATGGGAAAGTCTGCGGAATCAGCCCATCAGACGTGGCGGAAGGCGGGGGAGATACTTTAAATAATTGTAATCTGAAAGGAAATAATTAGCGCTCCGCGCAGAAAATGAAAATTCGAAGCGAACGAGCGCCGACTGGCGCGCACCGGAAGCGGAAATATAATGGAACGTCTACAAGCGGCGGAGAATGAACCGCAGGATGAGGGCAAAAAAGCGGGCACCGTCCGCTGGCTCCACCAGCTACAAATAAAGACGAGATAAGTGGCTCGCAAATTCCCCACGGGGTATCAATGGCACAACCGTGGCGTGCTAGGAAAAAGTACACTTGGTGTACGCGCCCCGGGTTCGAGGAGGCTAACAAAGGAAAATGAAAGAAAAGCATCGACCGACCAAGCGAGCGAACGCTGGCCAACACCACCACCCCGCCCGGGACCGGCATTGGTAAACCGATAAATGAAAGTGAAATTGCAAACACCAATTAAACGATTAGCGCCTGGCTAATTACACCTTCGAGTGTGAAGTGCTCAATTAATTAGCAATCTTCATTCACTTCCTGGAAGTGAACCAGCGCGAAGAGGCAAAAAAAACGAGAGTGGAATTCATCGTCGAGTCGAGCAGCAATGCCAGCCGCATCGGATGTTATAATTAACATCCAGGGCGTAAGTGGCTGAACGTGACTCGTCCGTGCGACTGGCACGCACTGCTGCGGCTTGCGGCCCCATTGGGGTGGCAGCACGCGGGGGCGGGCAGGCCAATTTGGAGCAATTTTAAAAGAATGAAAAATTAGCCCACTGAATAATTAAAACTTGAGAAATTACTAGATTACAAAACACCCTCTTAGGGCGCGCCCATAAATCTCACCGTTTGCGTGCAGGGGGTGCGTACGCAAAAACGAATGCGTGCCAACACACGTACCAGTTTATCTGCGTGAATGCGCCCGTGCAACTATACCGAGCGACATGCAATCCGTGACGGAATTCAAGACCTTTTGCACTGCACACCTTGCAGCATCCATCAGTTGGCGCACAATGCCGACCCAAAATGACAACCCTCCCATATGAAATGCGACACCGTCGAGGACATAATCGATCCATGAAATAATCATCCATCCCCTGTATGCCAGCAAGTGTAAGCAAGCAAAGACGCCGGCGAAGAAGATGATGGCGCTCGAGCCCAGCGGGCGCGGATGAAAGTGAATGAACTATTGCCGCGATGTACAAGGGGTGTCTTTGAGTTATGGCACCCAAAGGAGTTGGCGATGCAGTCGGTTCGGCCGCCTCCTGCCGGTACAAGCCCAACATATCAACTAGCTAACACCTATTACGAGCCGCCCGCCCCAGCCTCGTCATTCGCGCCTAACACATCGTGCGACTTATGAACTGGCTGTGTTCGCCCGCCCGCCACCCCCAGCGCACAATTACGCCCGCCGCAGAGTGCTGAGGAGCGGAAGCAGCGCCAGTGGCGAAGACACAAGAACAATGCAAATCGCTGACACACGGGGAGTCGTCGTCGCGCACATGCAGGCGATGCACGCCGATTGCTCAGCCGGAAGCGGCCCCGGCGACGATGGCGGCGGCGGCGGTTGCTCCCGGTGGTGGTGTCGTAGGTGGCGGCTGATGCGGCGCATGCTGGTGAGAGGCGCGATGGCAACACAACTAACGACGCTCGCGTAATAGCGGCAGCAAGAAACGCCATCGCCGCCGCCGCCGCCGCCGTGCAGGTTGTTTTGGGCGGATCGAGCGCCGCCGCGAAATGAATTATTACATGTAGATGAATTATGCAATGGTTTATTATATCGTACACGCGCTGTTTAGATGCGTTGTAAATATATTTGCATCGCATCCTCGCCCCGTGGCGCTGGGATAAAATCTTGCGGCATCCAGGTGGGGGTGGCGAACGAACGATAGGGCGAACAACACGTCGCGCCGGAAATCGCCACGTAACGATGAGTTAAGCGAATGATCCCATCAAATTGGCATAAAATTATTACCGCCGCATCGGTACAATGTTGCAAATATTATTGCGGCGTATGCCGGCAAGATGCGAACCACCCCCAGGGTCATGAAGAAGGTGCACGCAAATATTTATGAAAATATCAATAAAATCGTGCGCCCGCTATAAAGCCGAGATTACGTGGGCAAACGACGCAGCCGAAGCTGGCAAAAAGGTTGCAAAAAGTAATCATCCGTGATTTGCGCGTTCATACGTTATTCATGCTGTCTAATTTATCATGAAGCATATTGTAGCGCGGGCGAAAATATCGTGGCGAACGCAGCGTGTAAGCGGTTTGGGTAATTAACGCCGCTGATTGTGCGCCAGCATCGCCGGCGTGACACGCCAACAACGACGAGACAAAGGTGGAGGCGGCAGGAAGTGGCGGCGACGCCACGATGAGCCCGCCGTTCCGCACTTGCAATGTTTTCATTCGGAAGACGACGACGCGAATATTTTACGCGGCGTGCAAACGCAAATTACGATTTTAATATTCGACGACCACGTAAACTGCATACAGGGTCATAAACCACCTGGAAGCGTTCCAGTCGCAGCAGTCTGCGAAGAAACGCGCCCGGAAATCAGACGCGAAGAACGCTGCCGAAGAAAGGATTGCGGTGGTGAAAGAAACAATTTTCGAAATTTAAAACCCCTGAGCGAATTTGAACCATCCGTACGAGCGTACGAACAAAGTGAACTCTCATTTAGAGCGAGCGCATTTTTACACGCAATGTGAGTGGATTCGCTGGAATCGTGCGCGCACACGTACAGCCCGGACAGAATATTATTTCCCACTAAACAAAATATGAAAACGGCGCATTTATATTTTTGTAAGCAAAACCAGATACGTTGCAGGCAAACACTGCGCGGAAATAAAACATAATACACGTCTTTTTTGCCCTCATAAATGTAGCTCGTATGCAAAATCCACACGTACCAGCAAACGCCAGCGAAAAGTAACGAGTAAAGAACTATGAGATGACTGGGGCATTGCAGGGAAATTGGGCTGGTCGGCCATTCGCTTTTATTGCCCAAGGGAGTAATCGAGCGCGTCGCGCTGGATGCGCGCGCGCGCTCATCACAACAACGGCTCAATCATTTACCCGGAGGAGCCGAGCGAGCAGCTCGCCGGCGAATTAAATATTAATCTATCCGGGGGCTTTTTTGTTTCATAAATTAGAGCCGGGCGTCCGCAAAGCGCGCCATAAAAAGCGGCCGGAATCGTCATCCGAAGGACTCAATAACTTCCGGCTGAATTCTTGTCATCGCCATTTGGCGTTTTCACGAGGACCTTAATCACATGTCCAAACTAATAAGGGCTGGGAGCTAACCACTTGCATTCCTGCAAACGTCGCCGCAGTCGCCGCCCGACACAGCGAGCATCTCCAGCGCGCTTCCAGCCATCAAACATCCGTCTCTATACGGCCATCAGGCAGCAACCAGCCAGCGCGACCGCCACCGCCGCCGCCGACATCAACAATATACATATACGGACCGACCGGCAGCGACGACATCGCCGCAGCCACCCTCTGCATGAGTAACGCGCGCCGTTTCCTCGACCGTTTAGTATTCAGCGACAATAAAACTTGATAGAGATTTTCATCTCTGAACCCGACCTCGGCGCGCGGCCCCCTGCCGCGCGCACCATCGCGCTCCTCGAAATATCCATCCCACGGATAGAGGAGCCTTCTCGGCTCTTCATCCCGACATTAACTGCCACTGCCGGCGTCCCTTTTCCAGCGGCGGTCGCGCGCGCGCTCCCTCGCACGATCCGATTGTCGCCGCCGCCGCCGCCGAAGCTGGAATAGTTCTTTGTTCGTCATTCGCATATTTGGTATTCGCATTGACGCGCGCGCTGTCCCAGTTGTTTGCGAGTGCCGAGTGGCCGTCGCACTGCCGCAGTTACATATCTGCCATAATGTACTATACCCTATTTCCTTCATATTCCCTTATCCCGTTATCCTCGAGCCAGTTGTCCTAGTCAAGGCGGGCCAATCGCCGAACGAGCGGGCGGGCGTCGCGCGCCGAACGGCGGCGAGATTAGCAATTTCGACGTTTTAACATTTCGACATTCTGCCCGTTTAAGTCCCGATTACAGCGCGCGCGCGCGTCCCACCACACCACTTGATATTCATTTCGAAATCAACATCCGACAGTCGGCATCGACATCCACATCAAACCCTGGCGCCCACTCTCGAGGGCGGCCGCCTCTGCCCGCCCGCAGCCAGCCGCCCCCAGAGCATCGACAGCGCTGAAGAGGGATCATCAAAATTCCGAGCGACCGCAGGAATGAGCAAACATTATGTCGTAAAATACTCCGCTCTATCGCAATATGATCTTTGACGTTGCACACAAGGAATTTCATTTTCAGTTTGCTTACAAATTCGCAATTATCCTCTCCGGTCGAGCGACTCCCAGCAATGGGAAATAAACCTTCAGCGTCAACAAGGGGGTTCTGAACGCGCCAAAATTCGAATCTCACCCCGCGTTCACCTACCCGCCAAGTGCACGCACGCAATGCCCATGCAAATGAGGGCCTCCACCTCTCGTGTTGATATTACTTTGAAATTATATTATAGGTAAAAGTGTACGAAAGCAATATATTTAAAAATCTGTCAAATAACTTTTCTGCGCGAACGTCACGTCTCGTCTCACTGCTATATACACTCCTTTTGCTTCGGTACAACTGATATTGGATGAAAAGGAGAACGCGCGCCACGCATTCGCCCGCCGCTGCTGTAGACGTCCTAAAGAGATGTCTAAGCGTGGCAGATTTATTATTTTCAATTTTTACCCGAAAATATTATGTTCCACCCATCTCTTTGTGCTTTTTTTCCCTCTCTCAAACATGTCTTACATGTGAGACGCTTTCTACACGTGTTTTCCGCTTTTTTTCCTCTACTTTTAATATTTCAACACGGTCCATCTTACGGCCTTCAATTTATTATCCTGCTTCTTGTAAACTATGCAAAAATCACCAACGCAACAACTATTACATCCCGCCAGACGTAATGCATCGTTGTTTTTTTGAGAGGAGGGTGATTTCGAATGAAAATCGAACGTGAATGTGGACCCTTTGAAGAACAGTCATTACAACAACGATGGCCGGACTTTTGCGCCAGTCCTTGAATTGGAGAAGCCGTTCCCCGTCGAAAACGGAAGAGCGGAAACCCTAATCTCAAAGTGTTCCATCGAACACTTCATACTCACATTACGATGTGCGCGTACATAAAAATACAATCATCTTATGCGAAAAACACGAGGAATCGCCACGTACGTCCGAATGTCGGCAAACGTCGCTCGCACGCTCTGAAGTCGAGGTGCCGGTTTGGAGCAAACCGATTCGTATTTTCATCGACGACGACGTCGACGGCGGCGGCGGGCGGCATTCTTCCTATATCAGCCCCGGGCCTCGGTTTAGTGTTTCCGACCGCCCCCAACTCCTTGGCCGTCATATCATTCCATCTTTTATCAGCGACTGCTGCTGCATGTCCCTTTTCCAGTTCGCTCCGCACTTGAGCGGTTAACGTCGTTCGACTCGTATTGCCGGAGCCATCGCCAGCGATTGCTATCCGCATCGAATCGGCGTCCTTCTTCACCGACGTATCTCGGCCGGCCTGGCCACTTTTCGCTGTTCCGCTTCGGCTCTCGATGTTCGAGTCCGCCGCCGCCGACTTTCGTTCGGATTCTTCGGCGAGCCGTTCGTATCATCAACGTCCTTGACAATATATTGCTATCTTGCGTTTATCCGTTCAAATGCCCCCGGTCCGGCCGTGTGTTCTCTTGGCGCGCTCCATGATGCGCGCCCGCCGCCGCCGTGCCAATCTTCGGCAATGCGGCATGTCCGAGGGGGATCCCGGCCGGCTTTCGCCGCCCAACGCAATATCAGAACAATCGGTATCTTTATTATTGCATAGATAAGGGATAAGCGGCATCGCCTTCGCCGGCCGTTATCCATGGCGGCGCTTTTATTTTGCGCGCGATAGCGCGTGTAATTTCGGCAGATGTCCACGCTAGTTGACGCCCTTCCGTTTGATGCGGACATCATTTGCACATCATAGCAAAACGTCCACTGATTGAGTATGCTCCACGATGCGACGTATGATGCCGGATGGAATCTGTCTACCTTCGATGTTAATGTCACGCCAACGCCGGTTAATATTTCATAATTTTTAATAACGCCGGATGAACGCGGCCCCCTTGCAGACAGAACTGCGCTAAAGGCGCGTGAGCAACTACGTAATAACGAAGTCGAAACCAACACGCATAATAAAACGAGGAAGAATGCGGAAAGGGACGAAATCGAAATCGCTAACGGTGCTGAAGAAGCTGAAATACGGCCGTTGGTAGCGCTGCCGTGCAGACGCCAATAAGAATGTGCACGGAGCGTAAACTAATTTGATTAAAATTAATATTAAGATGGCGAAGACGTTACCGCCGAGGTCCCATTCCGTTTCAAAGACGAGAATTACGTTTGTCGGCTAATGCCCGTTGCCCGTCCGGCTCTTCCTCCGGGAATTATTCATATTCGAACCGATTTTCAGCCATAACTTACCGCCATTATCTGGCGCGCAGCAGATGTGTATTAAAAAGCGTACTTCCCCGTTTGAGTTCATTAAAAATTATTGGTCAGGATATCGGAGTTATGGGACCGCTTTAAATACACTCCGCTCTTCAGGGAGGATCATGGGTTGCATCATGAGGGCACGGATGCTCGTTTGCAAACTTCGGGCACGAAGATGAGGGTAAGTGCAAAGTAGGCCATTCAGCCACATGGACCAACACAATCGAATCGAGGGGAGCGGAAGCTGGAAAGTTAAACCTGGCTAGCCCGACGAAACCGAGACTTGGACCACTTGGACGTCTGCGATGATGTTAATGAAATATTTATATGTTGCGATTTGGCCCCGCGTTTACCCCGTTAACAAGGCCCGGGCGAGAAACCCGTCTGGCAGTTGTCGCCGGTTTGCATGCCGCTGGCTTGTCTTCCTCGTTATTGCAGTGCGCACGCAGCCACAGGCCGCAAGCGGTGGCATTTTGGTCCATTCCTTATTCGCATCGCAAACCGACCTCCGCGCGTGCATTGTATATTTGCTTATTTCCTCGTCTCGCGGCTCGTGATGCCCGTCCCGACGTAATGCCCCAGCTAGGCACGCTCTCCTCCGCCGACTTCTTGCTTGCCCATTGCCGCCCCTTGCGACTCGCACCGTGCGTCCACAAGTGCATCCTTGCAGTAATTCAATACATCTGCGCGCCGCTGCACGAGGCGGCCGAACTTGCTCACTGGTGCACGAGGGCAACAGTGCTTTTAAGATGCGAAGCAGTATTAAATAGCAAACGGGGGTGGCAGCCGCCAACGTCAAGATGGCACGAACGCAAAAAGAAGCGAGCAAACAGCCGGCTGGTTTATGGCTCAGTCGGCCGGAAATATAATGAAAATATAACGAAGCTGTTACGCTCTCGGCGTGCATATGCTCGTTGATATTCAGTGAAAGGGGAGCGAGAGCCTCGCAACGAAAAGAAACCGTCCGAAGACGGCCGTGGCCGACATCAAGAGATGCGAGAGTGCACACACCATGTTCGGTTTGATTACATTGTTCATGGTGCTGAAAAATACGCGAGCGCGTACCAAATAAGCACCATGCGCGGCAGATTACATCGCCCTGCTTCTTCGAATGTCAACGAACGCCACTCTGACTATTGCAGCGCATACAATGCACAGCCTCTGCATAGATAGCGGCTTAATTAGTGCCTTATTAAATTACATGGCCGCACGCAATTAGGCGACACAAATTACCACTGTCAAGATTTCGCCGACCCGCAAATATCTAGTTACGATGCTTTGTGTGCTCCATGCTCACAATGATGACCAATGAAGGGGACACGACAGCCGACAACCGGTGCCCAAATAAAGGATAACAACATCCATATAAGTATAAGATCGGGATAAAAGCCACAAAGAAACGGGAAGTTCTGGGTGGGGAGGCAAACGATCCCAACACAAATATGTCGCATGTCATCGCACCATCCATCAATATCCTATCAACGTGGAACGAAGGAAAAAGATACAGCACCACGGCACAAAAACAATCAGCATTCTTATGTAAACTCGGAGGATTGAATAACGAAGATAAGAATACACGGCGAGAGTCGCGCAGCAAAGAAATGATATTACAGGATATGGGAGAAATAAAAAGTGTGTAGGAAGGATCAGAAAGGATAGAAGTAGAATTAAAATCTACTTTCATTATATCTGAGGATTTCCAAGTCAAGTGACACAATACGACAGTCAGAGAAGTTTCCAACTGAAAGAATCTGGAATTATCCTTTCCTATGTCAACAATAAGCGACAATCCCTGGATACGGAAGGATGGAATTAAATTCATAACCTTTACCTATCAGCTTATTTCCCCAGTTTCTTGTACCCAGTCTTGCGACTATTGCAACAACAATTTGCCTTTGCATTCAAGCAGGATACCAGGATCTATTACCTGGACAAGGATGCGGAACGAGTCGTTGGACAAGGACGAGGAAGAGTACAATAATTAAAAACTTGACAATCAATTGCAGCGCTCGTGGATGTATACACAGATGATCTGCACAAGCAGATCGGGGGCGAACCTGCAGCGAGTGCTGGACGCCACGGTACGCGGGGGCGTAGGACGACGACGGCGGCGGCGAAGAGATGCGAGGCGGTGCGATGCACTGCGTTGCGCTCGCTCGCGCGTTGACGGTGGCTGTGGCGCGCTTCGTCGTCGTCATTCCGCACCGACCAGCATCCGCCACCGCTGCCTCCGAGAGAGCGAGCCGCGCACATATAGATAGTAGCTGTTCGCCAGTACGGGAGCAAGTCGCGTGCGTGTCATGTTCGGCCGGAGCGCCGCTCGCCGCTAAACCGTATCGTACGTGTGCCCTCTCGAGTTGTTCGCTTGTTCGGCGGCGGTGTGGAAAGGCAGCGAGCGCGCGGCCCAGGGGTCACGCCCCTTTCATCCCGTCGACGACGGCTCCTTCGGCGCGCCGCTCCACACGGTGGTGATCGTGTCGCCGGCCAGCAACGGCGCGCGCGATTCTTCGCACTTCGCGCCGAGCAAAAACGCGCGCGCAAGCAGCAGCGAAATTTGCACGCGCTCATCCATGATAAATGATTGGCGAGTCTGGAGGCGCGTTAATTGCGACTAGTAGAAGCAGCCGCCCGCCCCCACTTGCGAAACGAGTAAATGATGAGTGACTCGCTGACATCGCCGATTGCCCTGCGAGCCCGCCGATATTAAATCACGTAGCTTGAGTCGACCGACGAGTCGGCGACGCGCGCGCGGTCCGAACGGCATTTCCCCACCGGAAATACGAAAAATAACAGGAAAATGTGCTCGTTTCCGAACGCCGTGACGGAAAATACTTGGAAGCGAACTATTGTTGGGGCTGGGATCGCTCTTGAGCGCTGCACAACAACAGCGTGCGCGCCGGCAAAGCTGTCGCTGGCGGAACGAAAAAACTTTGCAAATTACAACGAACAGTTGCATCAGCCACGAATGGCGCACCGTCTAACGCCACCATCACCACCACCAGGCCATGCATCGCATCCGAAACACGACCCAGCACCGAAACTTTCCAACCTGGCGTCACGCTGGAAGCGGGAATCATCCGGACAACGACACGATTTGGAAGCAGCTCAAGAGGATAATAGACGCACGCCAGATATGAAGCGCGCGGATGATTTACGCGAAGATGATGGCAGTGGACGCTCGGCGGGCGTACGGATAACCCGCCGCCGAACGATTTCGACTAAATGCGGGGGAGATGGGCCGCCGCCGAGGGGAGGCAGCAGGAATTGGAAGCTGGAAAGTTTGCCCGTTATTAGGGCCATCAGATGGGCCATTAGTTTCGTACTCGTGATTGATTCAGGTACGTTCCTTGAATTTCTATTAAGATTGCTGATACGGCCGCCGGCCGCACTCGCATCCAACCGAATGCAACGTAATCTAACATTCTGAAGCGCTCCTCGGAGAAATAGATCCCGAATAGATTACGCGCACGACCTTGTATTAATTTTGCGCCGACTTTTTCACGCTCACTTCGCGCTGCGCGCGAATTAATTAAGACCAACCGTGGATTGTAATTAAAATGGTTTCGCATTAAGACGTCATTAGGAATATTACTTTCGTTTGTAGGAACACTGGCGGCTCGCTGCATAGTTCCGAAAATAGAAATTATACGAAAAGTTGTGCGTGCAGCGCCGAGTCTTCGAAATTAATAAATAAATGCTGGCTCGCCTGCGAGAAGAATTCACGTTGAAAACACCCGCCGAGAGGATATCTGCGAGGCAGTGGAATAAATACTTCAAAAGATTGTTTTTTAATGAGGATCTTCCTAGGCATTCTCATCGCTTCCCTTCATTATTTTCATTTACTTTTTATTGTGATCATTTTACTCCTTAGTCGCGCGCATCCGCATTCTTATACTCGGCCGGCTTCAGCGAGGGGCCATTCTTTTCCTCATTTACGATGCTCCAATAATTTAAATATCACGTTTAAAGTTTTAATTAATAATAGAAACTTTATCATCCGCGTACATATTTGCATTTTATCGGGACAGCACCTAGCTAATTAAACGGAGTGTGCGTAATTGAAAATATGCATTATTCAACTTTAATAACCACCTCGTTATTAAAGGCGTAAAATTGTTTATGAAAATGTTGATGCCTACTCGTTTACGGCCTATTTGTTACTGTTCGTTGTTTTTTTGTACGGCGTTCAGTCCCCCTCGAGTTTTTGTGCCGGAAAGGAACAATGATGGAGTTGAATGCGAATATTTCAATATGCGATGCACATTTGCCGACATCAACTTGCCAATGCAAACAAAGCGGGAAAAACGTAACGTTAATTAAAAACAAAATATATTTACCATTAGGTGGTTTTTACGTATTATGTATATATTGTTTTTCAAATTTTACCATGTTTACGCATGTATGGCCGTGGCTTTTGTTCCTGGCTGGTTATTCGCTTTGCGGCCGCCGCTTTCAATGAATATAATTTCATTTGTCGCGTCTATTTCAATTAATAACTTTTCATTTAATATTTATTTTGCTGAAATCTTTGAATATTGCATTCACAAAGCAGATTCAATTCAATATTAATTTGTATTGTATCGTAGTTCCATTCATTATTTCAATATTTTTACCAATTCATTTAATTTCTTTGTTTAAAAAACGTCGAAGAAATTATTCAGCAAACGTTATGCAATCATTGCAAACGACAATCAAAATTGATATTGTAGCCTCTTTTGGAGTAATTCTGCAGCACCAATAAGCATCATTAAGGACTCTGCCTGGATATCATCCTGCAGGAGTGATGTCAAAATTATGACACCACGTGCAATTTAAAACTCAGCATTTTTATTGCAACAATCCAAGTGCATACGATTTGTCACATTTTGCTGGGCTACAAATGCGGTGCTTTCATTTTTTCTGCATCCAGACATTTAAAATATCAGCGATGTGCGTAAACTATGCAGCATGGAACTAGTAACAAACAACTCTAACAACGGTTATTAATAACCATCAGACTTTGTCCGGTTTTCATCCAGCGCCAATTTTTCATCTCCGATTTTTTTGTAATTAAATGCCGCGAATATCATTTTTGTATGAACAATTTTTGTTTAATATGCCCCACTTATATTTGCGTACGCGCTAATGGGAATGCATTTTTCAATCTTTCATTTCGCTTTTTCATAACATGGAAATCACGACAAATGTATATCCAGGAAAAAAATCGGGCGTTTTCCCAGCAACCAGAATTGAATGCTGTTAATGGAAAATCCCCCAAAAATCCATCAAATTAAAGACTCCGAAACCGAAAATAATCAGACCCTGAACGAAAGAAAGATTTGCGAATAATACAAATTCTTTGGAATGATGTATTCAAAAAGACCTTCAACTGAATAAGACATGGTACAAGACCAAATATCCCCGGAAGTATCTCAAGTTTGCAGAGGATCTGCTTAGGTGAGGACTTATCGACCGCAATCATGATCAAGCATCTAGTACATCAAAGTTGATATGGTAGTAAGTTTACTCCACTCGCTTTACCCCACCTGAGACTCGAAATGTAAGCTCAAAACTTGGAAATGTAAGCTTGGAAAGACAATCATCAAATGAAGTGCCCCAACATATCAAACACAATAGTGGAAATTGCAGATTCGAATTCGCAATACGGGCGCATTGTCAAGCCCCGACCGACATCGACATCGAGAAAAATGTTCGCCGCTTGATAAATGAGCGGCCGGAGTCGTTTTTGCCACGTCAACCCTTCTTGGCACCGACGAGACACTTAAACCAATCTTTGCTCGTGATCACCCCCAAATTTCACCTGCGCGACGAGCCCCAAGAGTGCACTTCCTTAGTGCGCTCTTTTGCGGGCGATAAGTCGTCCGCTTTCCGGCAAACTATTCGATAGCCTTCAAATGATCCAAATTAAGATATTGCGAGCGGACGACACGGCATTATCTCCGGGAAGCGTTCGGGCGGATTCGCAAACAGCGCGCAGAATGCAGCGCGAAGAGTTGTGGCCAAAGTTTCGCTAATCATAACCCTATAAAATGCGACCCGAACGCCCATTCTTCATCGTTCTACTGCCAGCGCTTCCTTCCATTTCTTTTTGGGGGAGCAGCATTCCCATCCGCATGCCAGCGCAGCTCGTGTCTATTTTCGGGGCGGCAAATTCGCGCACACACGCAGCTCTGGCTGCGATCAACTATGCGATTCGTTCTGTATATTTCATCGTTGCCATTCGTTGCGTGAATCTCTTTTTTCGCCCTTTTCTCGCTTTATCGCCCCTTCGACGACAATTCGATGTGTCCTTTTTTCGAGTGGCATTGCTCCTTTTCCGATCCGCGCCGGCGACATTCGACGTCGTTGGCGGGCGAGCTCGCCGTTCGGATTTCTTATTTCTTATTCGTATAAGTCCGAAAATGTAACTGGGTATCCATGCGACTGCCGACGATTTACTGTATTTGGTTTGGGCGATAGGGGTATTTTTATGTCTTTCGCCCGCGATTTCTTCGGGCTTCGGTTGCAGCCTCAAGCTAGGGGGCTCTCTACTGGGTGTTGCTGTCCCATCTCACAGCACGCAATCGCGGAACCACCTTCTTTGAACCCCTCTACACGCTCCAAAGTGTTCTTGGTCCCGCAGTGTACTACGGGGCATGCGAGCGTGCGCGTTTTTCCTCCGGCTGCGTTTTGAATAACTAACCGCGCACGACGATTGTGGTCCGTGTGCGTTATGGCGGTGTAGTTTGTGGGGCGGCGAAAGCGACACCATCCATAGTGCCATACCGCCTCTCCATCGTCGCAGGGCGAACGTACGCAAACCGGTCGCAACTGATCCGCCAGGGCATGAGAAGGAGGACGACAACGACGGCGACGACGACGCAGGAACGATTTTGTTGAAAGTCGAAGCCCCAGCACATATATACATCGAGGAGCAAAGTCCGAATTCGAATGAGCATCCAGATTTGATTTATTCATAAAAGTTTGCAGCACGAGAGCGCCGCTCGTCCCAAAGTCGAACAACGCTCCGAACAAGAAACGCTAAGTTGCCAGATGAAGTTGAATTTGCGACCAGAACCATCCCAAAGCTGATACCTTGTGGAGGGAATGCCAAGCCAACGAGGAAGAGAGCGACGAGAAGAGAACATGAGATAAGACATTTGAATAAGAAATAATTTCCCCGAATCGGACGAACCAAAAAAGTACTGATTAAAACCATCAGAAATAACGACGATTTAATTCACATTCGTGGAGGAGGAAATTGATGCCAAGATGAGGAACTAGTGCAGATTCGAAAGGCTGCTGCAAGCGAACAGCGCCAGCGATGGAGAGCAGCGAAACGATGTTCGCATTACAACGAAAACGAAATTTATTATTAAGGCCCGGGCCGAACCCGGACGAGCGAGAGGAGAAGGAGGAAGAATCGAGGCGAAAACTTGCCGAAGCCAAATCTCGAAGAGCAACCCCAACGAAGAATTTGTTTTATGCATTTCGCCGCCACCGATGCGTGAAGATTTGATTTGCTTAATGATCATAAATTATTATGATTTATATCGGCGACAATTTTAACTTCGTGCCATCGTCGCAGCATAATGGTGTTCGTCTTATTTTTCTTGGCCGCACATTGCCATTCTTTATTTTTAATGGCATTCCAGATCGCTAAATCGCTACCAGGGCAGCGGCGGTGGCGGCAGCATATCGTCGACATCGGCGTGGAATTTCCAATAACATAGAAATTTACCAATAATTTCTCTCGAACAAGCCGTGCAGGCGGCAGGAGGCGGCGTATGAGCGGGCCAGTTTGAAAAATTTTAATTACAGTTACGCTGCATGTTCGTGCGCCGACTACTTTTCAATTATGCGCTGCACAAATTCTATGTGCTTGCATCGCCATCAATCGGAGCACTCTCCAAATTGGAACTGACGTGTTGGATGCATTCGCTAGCCGATTGTGTTGTTCGAGCGTATGCGCCTCTTTGATATCATAGCCTCTCGTTTTGCGTCTCAATTTCGCACTGCAGTATGCTGTGGCCCGATTGTGATTCATCTCGCTGACTGATTTGGCTTGGCTGGCCGATGCGGCATTAGTGCAGACGTGTATAAATTTGCAATTTTTGAGAAAAATTAATGACTCGGTGATTCGTGATTACTGGGTGTCGGTCTGCTGCTCGCTCGTTCGAATGTTGGCTGCGTCCCACATGTGAGAACTCTCGTTGCTGGCAGCTCGCCTGATTTTCCTGCTGGGGCCGTGCTCCCGTGCCTCGACGCGCTTTGTGCATGCACGTATGTGGGACTGGCGGCGGACGTGCACTCGTGGTGGAAGGCACACGCAATGGGGCTGCGGTGTCATCGATGATGTTTGCGTAAAACTCAGTCGAGCGTGAAAGTTGCAAGCGTCGCAACTAAAAATGGGCCCAGTGCCGCTGCTTCTCGGCGTCGCGTCGGTGATGTCGGCGTTGGTGATTGTGCGGTGTTCGTCGTCGGCTCGCCAAGATGGTGGTGTGCGCCGTGAGCTCATCACTTTTGCATAGGCAAAATTGGATGGCTTCATTGCACATTAAATAGTGGATATCTCGCTGGCGTTCAATGTGTTATCGATGCGTTCGAAGTGGTAGTAACGAATTCTCGACGATTAATGCACGGATGCACTGTTTCAGTGCGATTATTCTAATAGTTCGACGAGACACTTTGTGAGGAATGCGTACTGCAACGCTGCGGCGACGTTCTGATGGCGTGGGTTCGAGGGGACGCCATGACGTCAGCTTATGTCGGTAATGTAGGACAATGGGATTACCGACTGCGACGACGTCAAGGATGACGACTAGCGACACCTGCAACTATCTTTACACACATATCATAACCTGCAAATTCAAGGTTAAATTTTAGTGTAAAATTGTGTAAAAAGAAATTGATTGAAAATTCCAACAAGAATTTGGTAATTAATCACGAGGACAAATTTGCATTCATTACATTATACATGGAAATTACATTGGTACGTTATTGGTTACTTTCTACTTTATGAAAGTAATACTATGGTTGTATCTCCGGTGTATCTTTTCTAGAGGATGTATCATTTCGTTTCAAAATTTGGAGTTTCACGTTGACCATGGAATACCAAAATGCAGGCCATAGCAACTACAAAAAGATACAATTCATATGGTTTGGAAGAGTTGAACTGATAGGAAGTAGACGAGTCACATAACGTTGGTACATACGGTATATATATTGAGATATTTCTGTGTGGCGTGAATGAATAGGCATGTAGGTTGTTGTCAAGGCAGTGAATGCACCCTTCAATAAATCATTTGTATTGTTTTAGCGTGTGGCCTGCGCTTGACGAACATGACAGCCCCATCAGTTGCCGATACCAGAGACGACATGCATTTGGATTGTCATTTTGATATGGGAGCGGAATTGCTGTACGCTGTGAAATGGTACAAGGATGATCAAGAATTTTTCAGGTAAATTGCTTTCTCTCGTACGAGACAAACGTACTTATTGGAAAACCCTCTGCTCCAGGTACATGCCACACCAGCAGCCGCACACGGTGATGTTCCCCGTGGCCGGCGTCCACATGCAGCCTGCATCCACGAAATGCGACGAGACCCGCTGCAAGCTGCGCCTGACGAACCTCACCAGAGAGCACAGTGGCGGCGCATATCGTTGCGAGGTCTCCTCCGAAGCGCCCGCCTTTCGACTGGCCTCCGAAACGCACAACGTCACCGTTGCAAGTGAGTCGTGCGTTCTCCCACGCACAATGTCAACAACAACAATTGGCAAATTAGTCGGCGTTCGCTGTGTGTTGCGTTGGCGGCGGCCGAGGAGTTGCCGCCAGCAGCAACCCACCACGGCCACCGCACATTACGAATTCGCCGCTGTTTACACGCAGACACATTGCATTATTGCCTCGTTGCAGCGCTGCCGCTGGATCTGCCTCGCATCACCGGCCTGGGGGACGCATACGCCATGGACGACATGCTCACGCTCGAATGCGTCTCGGGCGCCGCCGACCCGACCCCGCAGCTCACCTGGTACATCAACAATCAGCCGGTGAGTGAGCACCAGCATCAGCAGGCGGGACGCGAGCCGCCATGGCGCGCAAATTAGCGCGCTGTGTAGCCAGTTCACTAGCGCCACGCATATTAATTAATTTATTAATTAAGTCGCGTTTGCGCGCGCCGACGGAAGACCATAAATGCGATTTCGATGCCCTCGACGTGTTGGGATCTGTGACACAAGCCGTAACATCAACGCGCTCGTAATGCATCGACCGACGTGGAGATGTGGGCAAACTTCCGGTCCCGAGGCGGTTGTGGTGGCGGCGTGCGTCTGGGCGCGTTTGTACTGCGCTCAGTTTTAATACCCCGCGCTCCCGACCGACGAGCTCGAGTCCATTTTGGTAATTTCGCCATTAACTCCTAGCATAACACAAGCAACCGACGGCGGAGCGCAGCGTTCGCTTACTCCAGGCGTATTAAATGTAACGTCGCGCTGTTAGTGCCGCTGTTAGTTGTCGTTAGTCCAGGCGATAATGTCACTATTGGCACTGACAGTGCATCAGCACAGTTATGCGCCGCTCCCGCACCACGCAGAGATACAACGAGGCTGGATATGAAGTGGCGCGCGCTCCTTGCGCACCTCCTGGCAGCGCTCCGGAGCATGGAGCAAGGCCGGCGCGTTATTATCCGGTTTGATAGATAATAAATAACGACGCCGGCAGCCGGCAGCGATGAGGACACGAGGCGATAATCCGAATTGATCGGATCGGTACGTACAGCGAAATTTGATCGATATTGCTCGATACGCGTGCATGCACCAGCTCCACCAGCACCGCTGGCGATGCTGCTGAGCTGCGCTGCATGCGCGCGTGCCCGTCGCATTCAATTCGCCGGCGAACGCCGGCGTTGATCTCCATCAGATTCGTTGGCAGGGGCCGGGGGAGCAGCGGCGGCAGGCTGGCAGCAATGAAGTACAGTGTCGAGACCTGATGGAAATCGAAGCGTATCAATCAGGTAAACGCTTCCAGTGGAACGTGTGCGACATCTCGCCGAATGCGATGTCGTACGTACGGCGGCCGGGCCGGGGGAGAGCATCGATTCAAGTAAATGATGAGCGAATCAGCAATGTGTGAAACACCGGGCGTCTAGGACGTGCAGCCACTGGGGAGAGCATCATCGACGTGCTCGCTGAACGCATTGCCACCACGACGAGCCCGAGAGGTATTAACAGCTTCAATTGGTCATTCGCTTTTAGCGTGCCGTTCGAGCACTCCTCTAATTTCAGTTCATTTTTAGTTGACTCATTGCCATATTAATTAAATCGCAATTCAATGCCGGGACGCGTCCGCCGTTCCTGAAGTTACATCCAGTGGGTTCGTACGCTTTCGCGCACGTGTGATGATGATGATAAGCGCATTCGGATCTGCTTGCGTTGGCGTTATGCTAAAACAAATGCGATGCTGACGAGGACTGTGCGGCTGCCGCCGCTGACGTGAATGGAAATCCTTTTAAGCAGTGTGTAGACACGCTGCAACGAAACAGAGTCGAGCGACGAACTACATCTCAATTTTGCCATGGGATTTCGGCGCTGATTAGTAATAACTGTAATAAGTAAACTCCGGAGTTTCTAGCTTAAGAAATCAATCATGACATGAGCATATTTTCAATGTTGATATTGTCAAATGTTATAACGTATAACATCCTGTGAGACAATTTTTTTATAGTCAGCATTTACGCAATCAAATATAGCGGTCTAGCTTATATTATGTAATATTTTGACGAATAATCTGCAAGTTACTGCAACAATGGGTTTTCATAAGGATACTCGAGCAGAATAGATTTCAAATAAGCACAACATTAACTATTGTATCATCTCTGCAATTTTGATTGTCAACATCTTCGATGATTCGAAATATGCTAAACAGGAATACTTCTGCTGGCTTCATACGCATGCATTTTCATTTTTATATTTCATTTTTCAAACATGTATCTCGTCAATACGGAATTGTATAGATATTTCATTTTAGATTCGAAAGATGCAAGAATAGCATTAAGTTCATGATACATATTTAAATTGCAGGCAAATAGAATAAGAATTGTATTCTATAGACATGAAAGATGATAGGAATTTGTGGAAAAGTAAAGTTCTCCCAAAGGCAGCATTTGCAATACAAACATCAACATACTTGCAACCGCTGCAAAGTTTATCGAATCAGTACGTTGCCATCAGGTATAGATACTTCTTGTTAATAATCATACCAATGTGCCAGCTTCAATTTTGCGCTAACGAAGATGACGCGATGGCATCGGCGTCGGCGGCATTTGTAATATAATACCGCAGCTCACGGAAACGCACTATTACGTTATCGCCCAGGCAACGGAGGCGGCGGCGGTGATGGCGTCGTTTTGCAGATTATGTTGCTCGGTGCGCGTCGACGATGGCGGTGCGCAATTAATAATTTTTGAAAGGTGTATTAACGTATCTATCTCCACGTAGGTAAATACCCAGCCGGCGAACTTTATTAGGTATCGAGTAATTAATTCGCAATAACTTAGTTTAGGCGTTGCGAGCGGACCAGCCGCCTCCCCTTAATGAAATACAACCGCGTTCGGCAATATTATGTCTAAACACATTATGCCCGCTTTGAGTGATTGATTGCTCGATTAAATCAATGGTATTAGGAGCAACAATGAGGAAGATCTTCATCTCGCGTCGCCGACGATATTTCAGCAATGGGAACGCTTGGCGGCGGTGGAGGCGGCGGCGGCGGTGGTGATGGTCTCGCCGCAATTGCGTTTCACGCATGCAGAGGATACGCGCGCGTACGGTACATTATGTGCTGAGTAATAATTCGCTTAATTTGTTTACAGCGGGCGATGCGGAGCGAAATTAATTGGGCGCGCGTCGCGTTGTTTCCCAAACAAAGTACGCTCGATTTGTTTTCGATTTGTTTACATGTTCGAATGCACTTCGTCGATTCCGACTTTGTTTCGATTGTCCGCCGCCGCCGCCGTCGGCCCACCGGTCTCTGCGTCATTATTTTCGCGCGCATTTAAATTTTCCATGCGATAAACTCGATTAATTCGCCGCGTAATCCAAGTTCCTTCAAGTCCTTCCGTTCGATTTCATTCGCATTGACGAGGAGTTTCTTTCGCCACCGCCACCGCCGTCGCGTTCTCAAGGTATCAGAGCAATCATGCGAGGCGAATCGTTTAAGAATTCGCTGACTTCGACCATAATCTCTCGGCGTTTTTAATTACGCACTAAATCTGACTGGAATGTTGACGGGAAGAAGCTGGGGGTGTCGCGCGCCGGATTTGGCGGCGAATATGTTCGACGTCGTTAAGTGGCACAAATTGCCAATTGCCGCCCCCGCACACAAACACAATCGATATTCATAATTCCATCTTTGGCCGCTTCGGCGTAACCAGATTTCCGGCGGCGGCGGCGAAAACTCTGGCAACGAGCCGCAAGGGGGGCCGAAATGTATGCGTATCGGGAAGCTGACGAGACGTGCGGCGACCCATGGCGGAGCGGGCGGCGGCAAATGAATAAGAATTGTGGGGCGCGAGCAGGAAGAAAAAAAATCCGAATCGAATATGAATGAGTGGATGGAAGAAGGTAAACGAACGGCGGGCAACAAAGCGGCCGAAGACGTTGCGTCTCATTGCGTTCGCCGCCGCCGTCGTCGTATCGCTATAGGGACGTGGTGGTGGGCGCGGGGGCGGCTCAGCGAGGAGGAAAGGCGACGCGTCATATTGGTGTGATTGAATTGTGCGATTTGTGTGCCCGATTTGTGCCATTCGTGTCTATGATTCCGATCATTTTTCATATTTTGCCACTCACTGCTCCTCCGCCACTCACGCCGCCCCCACTCGACGGCGGCGGCCGGAGCGCGCGCGAACTTTATTCCTTTCACACGACACGGCGCGCACAATTCCGATTTCATAAATGTATTCGTTTGTCGTTTGCGTAATAAGAAGTTTTATTTCATCAATACACACGCGCTCGCCGGGAATCGGATCGGTGGCGGCGCAAGTGTCGCGCACCATCGCGCCACCCGCCGCCGCCCCCGTAACCGTTCAACTTATAAAGTTATGAATAAGTTACGTACGAATGAATAATAAAATGAGACGTCGGCGGAGAGAGGATATTTATCATTTTCGTCGTCAGCGCTGCCGCCGCCGGCTTGCATTTCGATCACTGCCGCCACCGCCGCCGCCGCCGACGTCAATCGATCATTGCGATTTCACGAACGAATAAGTTGATGAAAGTTTAACTTTATTTTTATTTCCCGTAGCTGTTCGCCGGGCGCGCGCGGTTTTAATGGCGATATAAATACGCGCCGCAAATAAAACTCGGGGGGCGGCTGGTTAGGCTTGGCGCGCGCGCGCCGGATGTGTGCGGCGATGTAACAAAAACACTGGGAGGCAGCAAGCAACAGCGGCGGTTTGCGGGGGCGTCTCGAAGGCGAGCGGAGCGGAAGTATAAATTCGTTTTTGTGCGAGTTTGAATTTTTATCAATTTCCGAGTGTGCTAACTTCGCGCACATAACAGATGCTTTCGCCGCCTCCGACTGACGGTTGCTATTGCTCGCATTGTCCTTCTTTTCCCACACCGGACACGCGCTTCCGTTTAATGCAAACAGGAGGAGGATAATAAAAATGAAGTTCGCACTTACTCATTGAATTCGCGTTATATGCCAATTTTTTTTTTGGAGTTTTTTTAAGTCGTTTCATTTTCAGATTTTTATCTGTTACCGAAAAGTACTCAAATTTTTGGACGTTCATTTCGATATGAGAAACCAAGAAATAGCGATAGTATTCAAACAAATTTTGAATAGTTCCAGAACTTTTCAAATCCTAAAAACTTGCAAGTGGCTCTAAGATCATTGAAGCTTCATCATTCCCAGTTGCTCTAGTAAAAAATTGATCAAAAATTGAAAAATCCTTGATGGTCCCTGGTAATGAAGATACGATTGGAGTTGGACCAAGAAAGAAGTTTTCTGCCCCCAAGAAATTTGAACCACAACTTCAATAAAAAATCATGCATGAAATAGTAACTTTAATGCATCAATGAATTCCAAATAATTGCATGGGCTTGATTTTGAACAACACATCAATCAATGTTCTTCAGAAACATTGGTAAGTAACCGGAAGTAATTGATGAGTTAACTGAAAATTGGTGGCGTGAAGAAACTTTTGCGACAAAATTCAAAATGAAGTGGAGGAGATGCCACCTTTGTACAATTAGCTCTTCAATTTTGTATCCTGAAAGGTTTTCATGCCAAAGACATCTTCTTGTTCTCTCGATCCAGGTCGGCGAGCCAGAAGTGACAAACGCTGCGGTGAAGTCGACGAAATGCGTGGAGGCGGCCAACAAAGCGCAGCCGAAGTGGATGGACTTCGTTAAGAGATTTGAAAATTTAATAAGGAAATATTTTCGATGCTTTTATCGCTGCTTAAAGAGTCGTAAAATGATTGACAAACGTTTCGGCGCAAACCAGCGGAAGAGCATAAAAGCGCGCATGCGGCGGCGGCGGTGGCTCAGAGGCGAATTGCCGCCGCCAGAGAGCTCGCATTCGAATGAAACATAAATGAAGCACGGCATGAAATATACCAAATGCTGGCGCGCGCTTCAGCTCGCTGAAGAAGAGCCAGATAAAACCGAAGCGTTTTAAAACAAATCGCGAAATCAATCTCTCGCTTTTATTGTTACTATGGCTTCCGCGATGGGTTTATGTTGCTCTCATCCGTTTTTACAACTGCAGCGCGCATTTTTACTGGCATTATGCTTGTCTCTACACGTCGTCTTTTTGATTTCGAACTTTTACAACTCGCACACGACGACGTCGAGGTGTAATACCATAGTTGCGGATAGGGTTTACCTGGCGGAGGGGGGGCTTCCATGCAGCCACCCCCAGTCGCGTTTCCGGTCGCATCAGAGGACGGCAGCTCGATAAGATGTCTGGCGCGAGAAAAATGCGGCGAACGCCCCACAAAGATATAATTCTCGCATGCCTAATCTGCTTTGTTGCGCCTAGTAAATGTCCACCGATTTGTCTGCTCGCTTTGTTGCAGGCGCCCGCCGACGTCCTCGGGGAGCCGTTCACCACCCAAGTGAACGAAAAGACGCCGCGCGGCGACCGCACCGAAGCGTCCGGAGGCGGCACCGCCGACGGCGCGTATCGCACCAGCTTGGCGCTCGCGAAGCGCACGCAACCGCTCCGGATGCGCATCGAACGCCGCCACCTCCTGCAGCACCAGCAACACGCCGCGGGCACGCTGCTCATCCGGTGCGTCAGCACGATGCCCGCCATGGCGATGCTGCCCCCGCAGAGCGTCGGCCACACGATCATCGTGCGAGCGCGCGGCGCGCAGGTGAGTAAATCAAGCAATGCCGCCCCCGCCCGTCTTCGTCGTCGCATTACTGATCCACCATAATTTTTGCCGTCCTTCTTCGCCGCCGACAGGTGAACAACGAGAAGCTGCACTGGCCGGACTACACGACAGCGGCGACGAGTGCAGCCACCCCCACGACTTGGACGGCGGCGGCGTTGGCGGCGCTGCACTGCTTCGGCGCGCTAAGCACGCGCTTAAGTCGAATCCTCGCCATTAGCGTACTATTAATCAGCTATCAGCGCGCGAGCGGCAACTACTAATGCGCGCATCAGCCGCCCCCGCACGCAAATCTATTAATCCAGCGCGGCGCCCCACGGCGGCGGCGCTCCTCTCTATATTCCCCCCCCACATATACGTACTTCTTTCTTCATACATAATAGATGAATCGTTTTCGGCGCGCGGCGCTTCATTTAATTGAAGTAAATTATTGATGAGTTGCATGCGTAGATGACGATGGGCGCACAACTTCAAAGGAATTACACATAGCTTTAAATTCGAAACTTATTATCATTCGATGTGTACGTAAGGTAGCGCGTTCGTGTCGATGTAATATGATAATGATTTCGCGCATATTTCGCGCCGCATTTGCATACGCATTCCGCCAGCGACTCCTTCGAGAAGCGATATACTCAATGTGTGTGTGTATACACGCACTCACATGGGTGGATTATGATTAATTAATAATGCTCGACGCGCTAATGACGGGCCAAAAATGTGCGCTTTTACGAGCGCGACGACTTCGATTCGCAATTGCGCGCCGATTGCGATTGTGCCGTGATCTGTGCGGATTTTACGAATCGACGCCGGAATTTGCATGCGACTGCAACAAAAGGACCAGCGCTGGCGGACCGCGCGGATGACAAAGGCCAAACACATTGTAATTCAATCTCGTAGCCCCGTATATAATTAAACAAACAGTACCATACACGCCAATGCGCATCAAACAGCAGCGACACGCGGCAATTTCCAACTTTCATTTGTAAATAAACGAAATGGCGTTCGTAAAATGTATTCGAATGAAGCCATTTCCCTATGATTTATCTATTCGACTAGAGGATTTATTGCACTGATGGATGCGCTAATGCGCAATACTTGTACTTGTTTCCCCCACCCAAGATATTAACATTAAAGTATATCGTGCAAAACTTACATTTGTCATAATTCTATCAACAATTGTTGATCACTTTGTTCCCGTTTTTTTTTAAAATAAGGGTTACAACTTTTAATATTCCGAAGAGATTCAACAATTCCATTCACCATTCAAAAAGTGGTGGCCAAATATATTTAATACAAGGATATATGATATCTGGAAATTCAAGGACATTATAGCATCCCATGTTAAAAGATAAATAAATAAATAATTACAATAATATCATCCCTGGTCGGGTTTAGTTGCAAATAGTATCTATAAGGATATTATCAATGATGGTATCATAATTATACTACTATCATTACTTTTGAGGAGCCCCAAAATTTTCGGTATCTAGAAATCTGTATCCTTGATCACTAACTTTAAATTTTGTTCTGATATCATTTTGATCTCATCACAAATATTGTGGCTTAAAATGAACAAATAATCCTTTAGTTCAAAAACAGGATAATTGAAGATTACATTTTGTGGTAGGTCAAATTATCATTATAAATGGACTAGAATTATCCTTAGGTTCTTAACGCAGACCTGTAAGGATAACTTTTGGAAACTCTCTTGTGCAAAACAAGAATTTAAATTTTTTGTAACCTTGCTATCAATAATATCAATCATTTAAATAAGGATAATTCTAAGGATAACATTACTAACTTACAATAAGTTGCCCATACTTCAGAAGGTTTCATTTCTACCACTATAGGGTTCTAGAAAAACTGTAGGCTATAAAATTTTTCGAAATTGATAAATTTAAGGATAACGTCCTGGAAGTATGAATTTGTGGCCCTAAAATTCTGATGAAGTTCATGCACGAAAACAGCGATTCCCAAACGTTTCCTTGTAAGGAGTTCGGCCCAAATTGGGGTAGGCAAATGGGACCTATTTACAAATATCTAAAAACACCCCACTGATAAAGTCCTGCAGCGAAGTGTTGGCGGTTGAGGGGATGGAATTTGGTCACTGGGTTATTAGAGACTGGTCCTCAACAAAACCCATTATTCTGGAAGCCAAAATTTTGAAAAGAAGAGAAAAACCACCCAAATTTGTACACGATGTCCTGTCATGGAAGTTTATCCATTTAATTGAAAACCCAAGTGGATAAGATGGTATCAGGATACCAAAAATTCAACATAGATAAATGGATACTCCGAATCAACAACCTTCTAAAATTGGACCACAACCAAACTGAGTTTCATTCTTTCACACAAGTTATTATCGGAAAATTCTGCAGTGTTCATGGACGAAAAACTATGAAACGACGTAAATCGTTGACCAGAAAATCTTCGGAAAATTTGATCTGACATTGGGACATAATAATTCACATCTGGAATTCTAGTCTCTGTTCCAAATCCTTGTTCAATGTCATGTCGTTTTTTTGTCCCATGTTTGATCTGCAGCCGGGTTAAATAAAAGTCACAAATAATAAGAATGATTAGTTATTGATTGGGAGTCGGGGGCGTGCGGGCGGCACGCGTGATTGAAATCAAGCAGCAAGTGGCGGCATTGCTGCGTGCGAGCCCATAAGCAATAAGGTGATCAATTTTTCAAGCGATTTCTGCTGGAACACCCGATGCCAATTTCACGCATCGGCCCGGTCGTGTCCCCGTTATTCATCGCGATGGTAAACACGACGCGACCCGGTGCATAGATTGTGTGCCGGTCCCGCTGGGGGCGGCGCGCACAATAATAGTCATACCATATCCCGTCGAGGATACGCACACCGCGACCATCCCGCGCCGATACCGCTCCAGCGGCGAACAATATCATCGAGTCGAACGAACATGTGCGGCAACATGTACGCACGACGCCGCCGCCACCGCCACCGCCGGCCGTAAATAACGTGATCGCTTGATAACTAAGTGGGTCGGGGGCGGGCGAAAAAATCGGCGTCCGCGCGCGCCCGGCAAAAATCAAAAATAACACGGCGCGAAATTGCTGCTCGCCACACACCGCCTCCGCCGCCCCGACCGCCACCGACACCGTCGAGCCGAATAAATAAAACCGGACGCGAAAAATCGTTCGGCATGCTCCCGCCAGATAATGCGCGGTTGCCGCCCCCGCCTTCACACCACCTCCCCTGCCGCCACATGCAATTTGCTTTGGTTTCACTCAATAAGTACAAGCCCCATGGAATTTCCATTGTTCCTTTATGATTTTTTATAATTCGCCCCGCCGCCACTGATGAGATTACGGCGGGCGGCAATGCGCGGCGCGCCGGAAACACGAGCTCGTTGGAACATCTGTTTTGTCTTGGGCAAACTATGGAGAACTACACACAATAAGACATCATGAAAGCGGGCGGCGGCGGCGGCGGAGGCGGCGGTGATGGCGGTGGTTGAGTTTCCCCGTTTGCCGCATGGAAAACGAAGACGAAAAACAACTTCTGCACATTCTCACATTCTTCACATCCACCATCAACCAAAGTTCATATTAGTTTCTCCTCCGCGAAGCCCGCCGCCCCCACCGCCCCCGCGGCCGTCGAGCACCACACGATCGCCCCAGACGTTCGCGTGCATACGTCGTCCACCGCCCCCGGACGCATACAGGGGCCCCCCATCGCTCATCCCAATTCGCAGTGTATTAGCCCTTTGTCTTTGCCTTTGTGTGCGGCGGTAGCCGCCTCCGACCAACGGACGCGTCTTAAAGGTCCTCTTTACTTCGAAACGGCCCCCCGAACTATTATACGCCTCGCTTTATCTGTTTATGGTGCATTATTTCGGCGTTTCGCCGATCCGACGAGCGCGCATAAGTGGCGCTCGACATGCGAGCCCGCTGGTGGCGGCGGCGGCAGTGGTGGCGGCGGCGGCGTTGTTCATCTCTAAGGAGCTGCACGTACACCTAGATGCGAGCTTATATGAGCGAATCGTGTCGTGGTCGAGTGGACTATAAGTTAATATTAAAACACAAAGAGCTCCGCACTCGTCGTATACGACGTCGTAGCCACCGCCGCCGCCTCCACCGCCTCCACCGACGTCGTCGTCGTCGTCGGCGACCCGTGTGGGCATTCTAATGCGAGCTGCTCCAACTTTCGACGCTCGCCATTAGCACTTAGATGAGTGGCGCGCTGCTGCCGCCTCTCGAACGAAGGCGGCGCGCACGACTGCTGCCGGGGGCGGCTGGCCGGCACACACCATTCCGCGTTGTGTTACATTTTACGAGTATGAGTCACACAACTAACTGTTGTTTGTTACTCTTAATGTCGTTAGTGTCGACACTATTACTATTACTTCGTGTCGCGCGGCCCCCAAACGACGCCGCCGCCCCCGCCGCCGCCGACCAAACATTACTCTTTAATATCATCTCGTATGATTACGTACGCTTCATGTATGAACGCCGCCAACGTACATTACGGCTAATGGACGTCGCTGAAGAAGGCTGCACCTCGTTGGGAAATTTCATTCGACATTGTGGTCCTGTCTGGACCGGAAACCGTCGGTCCTCTTATTGTACCCTCTCATCATCCACTCGAGGATAGCAAATTCTAGTAAAATATTTCGGAAAACCACCTCATTTTTAATTGATGCTGTCACCCCAAACAAAAATGAAACCATCTATAGGTATAATATATCAAACCCTATCTTTGAATGGTTTCAGGCCCCGTTTAGGTCCCTGACTAATTCGCTCCAACTCCCCATCCCAGGATGCATCCACCCAGGTCTGGTTGTAATAGCCGAATGAGGGCGGTCTTGGGGAAACGGGAGGCAGGAGAGAGCCCTTTCAAAGTGTCTAGCTCTGCAGCCGCTGATGGAACCTCAGAGCATTCACCGAGCAAGTGTTAGCACACGGCCCCCGGGCGCGTATGTGGCCCATAATGTCCGCATTGATGTAGTGGTACTTGAGTCTAGAAGTAAATTACGTTATTATCAATGAGCCTCTCTGCCTGGGACCACCCAGTCCCGTTCGGGCCGATCCCATTGCATTCTGGGCTCCACTCCGGATCCCGTGATGTCCACCCTCGGAGGTTTTTTGCTCACCAGTTGGAGAAAAATCCTTTTACTGCAACTGTAGCCTCGAGGGGTGCTCGAGAAAGCGTCCAGTGCGGATGGAATGCGCAGGAGCGGAAGTTGCTCAACGACGGTGATGGCGGCGGCAGTGGAAGCAAGGTGAGACCCCTTTTAAGTTTAATTACTGTACAAGCGATCTTTATGGTTGATAACTTTGAATGCATTCACCCGTCCGTCGGCGGCCGATCCATTTCGGGAGCATATTAGCAGCTAGTGAGCCGAAGTTGCCTCCTCGAACCCACCGGCGGCGGCGGCGGCTGCATTGGATACCATGATATTCCCGAATGGATTAATGATACTGCCACCGCACGCCGAAATCTAAAAGCCATAGGGGAATAGCCTCGGCCGGAGAGGCCACCGAGGCGCTGTCATCGGCCCATGCATCCCCTCGCTACAAACCCACGCCGCCACCCACCGAGCATCACGTCGAAGTCGAAGACTTGGGGGGACCCAACGAGCAAGCGGACCCATTAGAAACCGCACAACGACTATAAATTCACTTACATTGGGACCCGCTGCCGGGACGTGTCCGGGGGCGGCCGGCGAGCACGTGTCCACTCCGGACACATTTTCGTGTACGTTGGCGGCGGCGGCGGCTGCATAAAATAAGAGCGAGGCGAAAATGAGAATGATGAGGGCGACATATTCGAGGACAAAGCGGGCCGAAATATATCACAACCCTTTTATGGAGCGGGATGTACGCGTACTTAACTCACAAAGACGGGCACTTGTAGGGGGCGGCGGCGGAGTACATGGCCGCACGCGGAAGACGTTCGAAATGGGAGGCGGTGGAGGCGGCGGCGGTCCGAGCTGGGTGCACTGCCGCCGCCGCCGCCCGCCAGCAAGTAAGTACCGCATTATATTATATATGTGCAGTATATTTCGTCGAGTGCGTTTATATCTGTCTATCCGTTCGTGAATTGGTTGGGCCCCGCATGCATCGAGCATAATAGCGCGCTGCGGCAATGGCGGCGGCGGCGGCGGCGGACGATGAGGGACTGCGCGCGTCCTGGAGCTCGGGCATCGTGTATCCAGGAGCGTGGGCGCCTGCTGCAAGGACACTTAGAAGGCGAAAATACGCCGTTCGTATATCAAGCCTCTCGCGCTCCTATATAAATAAAGCGAACTTAGCGAAAGATATAAACATCGCAATGCATTTAAAACTGGGGGGCTCGTGCGCGCATATGACCACCACACGCCGCCAGCCGCCCCCACACACCCACACCCACATCACATCGATGTGTGCGTGAGCTGTCCCATAGTATTTATCATATATATAATACTACTATATTGCGTATACCGTAGAAAAAATTCCCCGAAGAAAGCTAGACAGAACATATGATTTTTTGTCCTTGTACGTACCGCGAATTTGGTTATTTGATT
>JARJDZ010005057.1:0-19600 GCA_030264555.1 Aleochara sp. GC000083 | reverse complement strand
GACCATGACCAATGTTATTTTTTCGTCAAAATATGGTAAATGCTCTTTGAATCATCCAAATCGGTCCATTAGTTTCGGAGATATGAAAATTTTTGAAAACTCGAGCGATTTTAAGAATTGCGTATCGGTTTTTTCGCTACAAACTTTTTTTAATTTTTTTTCTTCGGGCGTGTTTTCTGCTCTCCCAAATGCCAAAAAGGCATGAACCTATACATTTTTGGAAAGTGCTGGTCAGGATCTATAATTTGGTTCTAACTTTAGTTTAATTGGTACAATCAATTATAAGTTATATGCAGTTAAATGAGCGAAAAAAGCCGAAAATTTTGCATTTTAGAACCCCATTTTTCAAATTCGGGTATTGTTGAATCCAACAGAAATTCGGGACTACGACCAATATTATTTTTTCGTTAAAATATGGTAAATGTCTCAGAATCATCCAAATTGGCCCATTAGTTTCGAAGATATTGTATTTTTTTGCAAATTCGATCGATTTTACATTTTTGGGAAGTATTTGTGGAAATCTATTATTAACGTCAAACGTAACTGAAAATTTAAATCTAGTGATGAGTTTATGGTGTGCCATTGATTTATTTACAACCTTTCTACCATTTTTCTAAATCACCCTTCGATGAGTGATTGCTTCCATCAGCTTGTCGCTTGATTGTGTCTGCGAGTTTTGTTCAGAATGGAGGAAACGAACAACGCGTTCGCACCTAGTAATTGAAAATTCTAGTGCAACTTTCAAGTTGAAGGTCGATGCTTAAACGTTGATTATAGCACGTTTATCTCATCAAGGCCACTTCTTGCATGCTGCCCATCCCAATAGAAGTCGTGACGTTGCTTCTCCGTAATGCTCGCTCAAGATTACTCGATTATTTTCACGATGCATTGCAATTGCTGCTATAAGTTGATTCAATAAGGCGCGAGTATTGTTTCCAAACAATCATGTGATCATCGAAGCCATTGTTCTTGGTAATTCCATCAAATCGATGTTATTCTGTCGAAGTATAGAGAAGCATACATTAAATTTGCAGTCAAGTAATTTGCATACTTGAATATCTGAATTTTTTCATTTTTATGATAATTCCCCAAAAATTTTATGAGAATTTGAATTAGTTTGAAGACTTATTCAATTTGTATATTTCATGTTGCAAATTTAGTTAACTAATTCCCTCAAACAAATTGCTTGTTCAAGTTGCAAATTTCACATCATGCAAATATTGGTTTAAATTTAAATGAAATCTCATTTTGAGATAATCTGGCAAAAATAACATTTTGTATTATATTTACATTGTATACACCTGTGATAACGATTATGTAGACCAATGTAAATAACGCTCTTAATTCGCAATTCAAACTGTTATCATGTTAGTTTAAAATTGTAACTTCGACCCAAAACGATTTATCTTTTGGTTTATCTACATGCAGTTATTGCAATTATTGTCACACCTAGCATCGAGCAAATAACGATAAATAAACAGCAGCGATGTCAACGTCCTAAAAGTTCGTACCTGCAAGTTAGACCATAAATAAAGCAACCTCAATTCCATTGTATTTTCGCCGGTATAATTTGTACCGGTTTGTTTTGTATTTTTTAGGAGCAAACTACGCCAAGCCATAAATATAGTTACTACTTCCTGATCCCATGAACTGTATGTTTAGTGGAAGACTTCTTTCCACAAGTTTCGTATACTTTGCCAAAATTGAAACCAAAAATTTCTTATACATTCAATGCCTCTTTTGTAAGCATTCACCCATTTCCGTTCTAATACCATGTGGATTCAATAGGGTTTATTAAATTGATTCGTGAACCTTGGACACATAAGACATGCGAAGGAAAATTAGTAATTTGTCGTGCAATATGTCATTAGTTTCCTTGCATGAGTCATGGGCGTATGAGAACTAATCGATTTATGACAAACTACAGCTTGAACGTGTTAGAAGTCCAAACAGTAATGGTTTTTATTATAAAATAATAGATAGTACACACGTGACAACGCTCAATTATTATCACATTATTCCAAAGATTGGTAACAAATTTCTCCATGAAGAAATTTCCAATTTGAGTGTTTCCTCATTTGTTCCAAAATCCCGTGGATAAATTCTGATAAAATTAGAGTCATTTTATAGTCTTATATGAATATGTTAATGTGGACATTCTGTATATAAATTTAATTAATCCAAGTTGTATTTAACGCGAATTTAAGTACTGCGGCAAACTTTATTGAAAATAAACCGCAACTCTAACATTTTATGTTTTTAGTGCACTAGCGCTAATGTTAATGGCCCAATAAGCATCCTCACACATGAACTACAGAACCCAGTTCAGATACAGCTAGAGATACCAGAATTGCGCTATTCAAGCCGAGGATTGCGACCGACCGTTATTTGTTACTATAACCGTCAACCACATGTACAAAATACCAAATGATAGTATTGTATTATATGAACGCTTGCGAGGATAGTAATAATCAAAATACCCGAATAATAAGCGAAAGGAAGTGTTTTTACAGCTATACGACGGGACATTAAAATGCAATTTCAGTTCGCTTTGAAATTTCCCTGAAATTTCTAAGATTTAATTAACGCTGATTAATAAAGATCTTTTGCGGATATCGTAAATAATGCACGTTGGAAAGTTTAACGATAGGTTAATGTTTTTGTTCGATACTTTGCAGGTAATTGAAAAAATGTGTAAAACTTAATGGTGCGCAGAAATGAACGCTCTAGTGATGCATAAAGCATACTTTTTTCTTGACGTGCATTATTATATTGTTAATAGGTTTTCCGATTAATTTCGTCGATTATCCTAGCGTGTATTGATTTCATACATATAATCAGTGATATTATTGCAATTTGCTGATTTTATGCATGAGTAATGTTACTCTTCAGCAAGAAGATGGCGATATTAGATGATATGGATTACGTTGGTAGGAGAAGATTGAAGATATGGAAGCAATAAATAGGAGAAAATGTGTTTTCTCTCCGCTTTGTTGTAACAAGGCAATAACTGATTTTCTGCATGGGTCTTCGCAATTATCATAAACATGTGTGCAATTAAGTTTCTCCAGGTGCAGTTATTTTTCTTTTTCCATTCAATGACTCACAAAATCATGCTAAAGGCGTTAATTAAACACATACATTGTTTTAACTATATGGTATTAATTGCATTTTGTCTATATCATTAAAAGTTTAATTAAATTCAGAAATTTTTTGTCAATTAAAATTGGGATTTTTAGAAGTTAACCTTCTTGTTATTATTATATTGCAAATTCGTGAATTTCAACTGCTTTATATTTGCATTTTAATTATTTATCTGAATTATAAGTAAACAATCAATTTCCAGACAAAATCAAAATTTGCAAAAATATCTTTATTGTATCACATTTCAAAGTAGAATTTTCAGAAACCATAATTAGAACATTTAAATATTTTGTCTGGTTTCTTATTGGGTTCTAACTGACTAAATGTGTGGTGATGAATCCAGAAATTCCCCGAACTCAGCCGGATGATATAAATAATTGATGGCATGTTTGGATGTTCACAAATGAGTACACGAGTGTAAAACTAATAAATGCGCATTAAACTTTGTTGCATGCTACGAATTGTAACCATGTACTAACGGAAGCTGTAATAAAGTTGTTCCTTTGCTTACTTCTTGTTTACCCATGAATATATCACCCAAAAAGTATACATACTCCTTGCAAGAAGCAAGCAGAAGAAGACATTCTTTCGCCTCAATTTTCAAGAAATATAAACCGTGCACTAAAAGCTTTTGGAAATTAATAATTAATTTATGAACGCGCTTGTTTATGATAAAATAACCAGATGAGCTTGAAGATAAATATACTCATGGCTAAAATTAAAATGTATCCAAATCTGCAGAGCAAGTGAAGAAAACTGTCGAGAAGACTTGCAGACTGAAATTTGCAAATTTATTTACCTTGCCTTCAGTATTTATTTTGCAAATCAGAAATTGATGAATTGTTCTTTGTTGGTAAATGCACATGGTGATGTTAATAAGGAAAATCGCAGCTGTTCGATTTTGCAGCTGGTGCAGTTGCAACGTTGGTTGTGTCGATTGGTAGCAAATAATTTTGCAATCAGCAACAAACATGATGCATAAATTATTGGCCAAAATTAATTCATTATTCAAATACGTGCAAATACGTAAATAGCTAGGCTAGTCACTAATTAATTAATAGTTGGTTATTTGGGTAGTTAATTGTTATAATTTATATTGTAATTTGTATTAAATGATTAAAATTGTGTTTAGTAAAAAAGGCACTTTCACGCTTCATCAACTTCAGTTAATGTTGTATAATTCCTGTGAAATATTCTCAAGGGAAACGCTCACTCGTTGGTGTTGATTAAAAATTACAAACATATGGTTCGTTGTAATTAAAATTCAAATTCAAGTGTGAAGTTGTTTTATTGGCTGGAACTCTTCAGATAAAAGTGTGGTACTGGAATCAAAGTGTAGAAAAATATTTCTTTAAGTTGTAAATATGTAAAATGATTTGGACTGCCAAAAAATTATTTTTAGTCATGTGGTTTGATTAGATTGACGATGCGGTTTAATTTTCAGGCAAGCCACCAAATTTTTATTATAAATATGAGCTGTATTTAACTATATCAACAATAAAGAGTTCAATGGTTCTTGTTTGGTAAGAAATGCATGAGTTTTTCAGTGCCAACTTTTGGGATGTAATAATTTTGCAAATTTTTGAAGTGATTTTGCAAAGTTAACTCTGGTTTTGAATATTTTCGGCCAATCCAAGAATAGAAGATTTTCAATTCCTAGAAGCTTTTCAATTCCTAGAAGCTTTTCGAAGAAGCTGCTTTATGAAAATAACCCAATATGAGCGGATGAAACTTCTCAATTGTTAAAGAACCCATTGTATTGTATATTTCTAATTGATCGCGTCTGTGACCAGAAACCGGAACGTCCGAGGACCTCTCCCATTTTCTGCAGTCACCCCATTGTTATTTTTACGTCTGGTTGCTTGCGATACACGCGACACAACAAAAACCCGACTCACCCAGCATTTACATACCGGGTCGAAAACAAGCAAAGGACGTTTATGTTTTATGCTCTGAACACATTGAACCACCATTGCTCGTCGTTGGGTCTGAGTCTCGTATTGAACCCACCGAGTTAAAATTACGTTTTGATGGCATACACCAGGTCTGCCTCGCTGAAACAGCCATCCAACGAGCACACAACGAAGCCATTGTTCACTTGGGCATTAAATCTGTTTAACTTGTCTTCTCTTCCTTCTATCACTTCCACGCTCACAAATAATTCATTCGCCCCGCACACGAAGCCAACTTGTTATGCATCAGGTATAAATGAATTGGTTCGCTGCTGAAGATTGTGTTGGTTATTGATGGTCAGTCAGTCTTTGGTAAAAAAGGCTTTGAACTGCTAGGCAAAAGAAGCAAAGAAGACATGTTGAAAACCCCCCTAACTCTGGATGCACCAAATATTTTACGAGCAAGTTTGAGGCTGAAACGTTTGGAAGGAAAGGAAAAACGAAAGCTCGAAGTCATTGTAAATAAACGTCCAAGTATACACGAGGAAATAAAGAAGAAGGAACATCAGGCTTTTGAGGCAGGTGAATGTTCCCCAATGTTCTTACCGAGTTCTGCTTCATTATTCAAACATTATGCATGTAGACAGAGAAGTTTGGACTGTACTTTGCATTTCATTCGGAATTAAATCGGAATAAATCCTATTTGAATATTTTCAAGTACTTTTTAATGAGTTGCAACTTGATGAGGATAATTTATGGTAAATGATGGATGATTCTAAGCTTGTAGAATTTCTGGTGAAAATCTTTTTTCCAGAATTTGGTTACTTCCATATAATACGTTTGTCTTTACCCATTTCTATAAAATATAAGAATGGAAACATCAAAAAGTAATAACTTTTAATTTGGCAAGATATGTTTTACATAGTGGTGATAATATTCATTTAGCATTAATTATCAATTATTCATTAGAGTTGCCAACTTAACACTTTATCACAGTTTTATAAGTTTCAACTGTTCAATAAAAATTGGATATGTTACGATCATATTATTGAACAACAATTGTTAATTTACTGCTTATAACAGCTATTAAATTTCGTGTCGTTAACTTGTAAATTGAATTGTGTTAAAACAACCATGCAATTACGCTTTTATCATCCATTCAAATTTTGATGTAACTCATTTAACTTTCGAAATTTTCATAAAACATGGTAAATGAGAATAATAGAGCATGATAAAAAATGTTTATGACTGGAAGTTGGCGATATAAAGAGTGATAGCAAGTCTCAATGACGAAGAATGTTTCCATGTCTGGCACTGATATCCAAAGAATACTGGATTCGTTTTTCATTGTTGTAACAACAATAAGAGCAAATGATAATTGTACTTCAAATTACGATTTTCAGAAAAGAAATTAATTTAGAAGTCACATGCAAAATTCGGTCATTTTGTTTTCAACTTAATACAAAGATATTATCATGTTGATTTGCGTCATTTGTGGTTTGTATGATATTCATAAAATGCTTTATTGTTTTTTCAATGTGCATTTTATTTGTCATAAAACAAAGGGTTGTTAATTTATTTGAAATAGGAATAATCTGAAGAAATATTCAATTTTAAAAATCCAAAAGTAGTTTTGCGACATCACAACAAATCATTAACAAATAACAAACAATTTATTTTCTTCATGTTTATCAGAATTTAATAATTCTTTTAATTAAAATTAAAATTATTCCTCTATGGCCTTTAGTGTGACTTTTACAGTCATTTAAAAGCACTTCAATTAACTGAGTTAATTAAATAAAAGTGTAATTTTATTTCAAATTGGATATGTACCATTTTGAAACAGCACCAACCTAGTTCTTTTACTGCGATAGTCACCTGTAATAATATTTTAGTTCATTGCAGTGTATCCAATTAAATTTAGCTTTAATGTTACCCTCGCGTTGAAAATTCATTACTTCACTTCAGAAGCGGATGATAGCGAAGAGTGGTTATTGCAAGTAAAACAAATAGGTTTGCAGGAAAACACAATAATAGAAATAATAACGTCGTGTTCTGCACGTATAATGCAGAATATGAAATGGACGATAGCGACGATGGCATTTATTTATATGCAATGGCTGGTTTCACGGTTATTACATGCTTCATTATCTTTATACTCTCACTTTTGTTGTGGCATTGTTCATAGTTGGAAATATAATAAAATAAGCTTCCTTTTTAATTATGTATAGATAATTATACGCTCTTATTTTTTGTCGAGTTCAGGGAAAAGCAACAAAGTCATTGTTTGATTTTTTCCATTTGGTTGGAACAAGTTCAATGTCTGCACTTTCATTTGGCATAATGTATGAATGCAAGGAAGTTATCTAATAAGATAAATGCTTATTCTTCCATTGTTTTCACTGTTTTTATTCCAAGAGAATATATAAGCATCAATCATTACTCGTTGTAAATTTGCTGCAAATATTGAATGATCACTTAAAATTGCAATACAAAAAATTGAACACGAATCTTGATGTTTGTATTCTTGTTACAATAAAACGTTTTATTCATTGTGAATGTTTACACTAAATCGATCGTAACACTCAATTAAAAATTGTTTACTGGACAAATTTTAATATAAACGTTTAATTCTGTGGAAATCCAAGCAATAAATAACATCAATTTCAATTGAATGAAGTTGAAATTAAAAAGTCTGACATGAAAAGAATCAAAAGCAAAATCTCTTCAGATATTTCCAACATTTTCAATGTCACTCAATAATTCTTGATGGAAGAATCACAGCTTACTTCAAGACATTTTCCTACTCTCTGACAGTTTCTGGTTGCTATTGGTGTAAGAAAGTAAAATACATGAAGACACTTAAAAATTAATTGGTGCATTACTTGAGAAAACATTCGTCTGAGTACTTCGTAAGCACTCTCGTATCCTGGAAGCAAACAAGTGATGAACTTCAAGTATTTTCAAAGTTTTGTTCCATGTGAAGAGTACTTTTCTCCAACTGCTTACTACGTGCAACCATACCATAACAGCTCTTCGTTCACTTTACTGCAAGCATTCTGTTGCATTTCCATTTGTTCTTGTTATTTTCTTCTTTCTGTACGTTGTTGCATTTGTGCACTAGACATTGTAACCATAAGCATCATGCGTACGTTACGCATTCAACTCGATTCGCATCTTTTCGCTCGTTCCTCACGTTCGCAAAAACGGAGTGCTGCCTGCAGAAGCATTTCTTGTTGCGTTTGATATTTATAACCCTTGCCGATGCCCATAAATGAAAAACAAGTAAAGCTACCGCTTTGCTTCGAGTTTCAGTCGACTGCTCGTTACGTTTTCACTATCGAGTTTAAACGTTTCTGCACATTTTTTCGACTTTTATGCGATGCTTCTCGAGAGAGCTTGCTGCAAGTATTTTCTCAGTAAAGTCTGGATTTTGTTGATGCTTTGTAGAAATACAGACAAGTTGATGGAATTTGAAAGATAGAATTTGTCTGGAAGAATTTTTCAATGTGAATTTTGAAAAAAAAAAAAATTACTTCTATGTATATACAGGATAAACAGGATAAAAACACTTTCCATATGAATTATTAGCATACTTTTTTAACGAGCATTTTCCTAATAAATTACGGCTCTCGCTTATGAAAAATATGCGCAATATTTTGCGATTAATTAATTCCAAACACTCGACCAACCATGGCCGTTTGTTAGCTGCCAATTTCAGTCCATTGCAGCTATTTTGTGCGTGGCATATTTCCACCATCCAGTCCAGCACCACCGGAATTAATTAAGCCTCGGGGCTTGGTTTTTAACTAATAACTTGTGTCACGATGTGAGTCCACGAGCAACGTGGGAAACTACAACCTTGCCTGAAATGGATGATAATATTCGCGCATTTCCATTTCTATATTTGCACCGCAATTCATTTTCCATTCTGTCCATATCAGCATTGATGTTGAAACTTTCATATATCAACAGGAGCTGGAACAACTTTTATGTCCATCCATGTCATGAAAATATGGCGCACTGAAATTACTCAATGTCGTTAGACTTAATTAATCATTGGATAACACACGTAATTAAAAACATATTGAAGTTTTACATGTGAGCGAAACAAAACATTTTCTGCAGATTAAAATTGACTGAAATTTTATAATAAGCGGATGTTTGTCATCTACATGGTTGCTTATACCAACCAAATTTAAACGTTTCTAATTGCAAACAATATAAAAATACGACGTAGAATGCGGTTGGTTAGTGTACGTACAACATCGTTGTATAAAATTACATTGGCGTATTGCGGATATGTCTTAAGAAAAATGCACGCAATCGATTTAGATCTCCAGAAATTTGGCACACTCGTCAAGGCCAGTAATTTTGTCTGTGCAGCTTGATGGCTGGTTTCGCAACAAATAAAAGTAAAAGTTGTTGCAATAACTCCACGACAAGAGTTTATTGAAGTTTCCAACTGAGATTTTAGAAATTGTTTCTATTTTTTGTTTCTTATATCCTAGTTTTTTTTATTTGAAATTTCAGTCTTCTGTCACGCAAATTCAGAAATCGGAAGTGATGAAACTTTATTGAACGGTAAAGACAAATGTGTAATTCATGAATATTTCATGTAGCTGTGTAATTAAATTAATGACTGATTCTCATTCACATTTAATGCGTCATGGTTGTTAGTAATATTGCTTGTACATAATATAATCTCGTAGTAGTATTGTGTAGTATGTAGTTATTAATTATATTGTGTGAAGACTGCAAATTTCCTAATTATTGATGAGTCTCGATGATATACCACGAATGTGAATCATCAATGAATTTTTTATTAACATAGTATTGACAAATAATCTATGAATATAGATGTTACATGATATTAAAATTTTAAACATTGAATGACAAATTTGTAATTACAAATGAAGTTTAATTCAAATTTTATTTACTTTTGTATTGTATATTTTTACTATAACATGAATTTGATAATGGGATTCAAATATATCGAATTCATTTTTGACCTACTTGAGCTCAGTTTTAAGTTAATATTAACTATACTCTTAATTAGAAGTTATTTTGTAATTTCAATTAGAAACCAAAATAATTGTCCAACAAATGAGTTTGAACTAAATTTTGTCATTGAAATCTGAATATCACACTTTTACAACACACATTGAAAATCAATCTTAATTGATTTAAAAACTCTGTGAAAATGACATGAAAAACGATATAAAAATTAATGCAAATTTACATTCAATGCTTAAACCATGTTACTACAACACTCAATATGTTTTGCCTGTACTAATTTCTCAAATTGCTTACTCGTAATTAAACGAGGATTAATTGCATCATTTCAATTAGTTCCGCAATATATTTTCTTGAACTGTCTCAATCAAACTATTTAAATAAATGATTGGTTAATGTCTCTGTGCGAATGAACGAGACTATTTACTGACTGATAACGATTCGAGATCTTTTTCCTTGATTAGCAAACTTTTTAATTTCGTTCACGTTGCTTGAATGAAAATGCGTGCTCCATCGCGAATGAAGTTATAATTAAATTTGAAGCTATAAATAGGCATCTTAATGTACTAAATTCGTACGAGGGGCTCTCTACACGCAGTCAGGATTATAAATGAAATTTTCCCGGATGAATTCGTCACTTGGCCGTGACTCTTCGTCCGTAAACGATTTCGTTGAGTGCTGGTAGCATGCACAATTAAAATGGGTTTCCTATCACAGCACCACGAGTCATTTACTTAATTGCAATTAATTTTGAATTATGATTGATACCCACACTTCCAGTAAATTAATTCATTGCGTCAGCGCGTCGATAAATTAATTTAAAGTATAGCTACAATAAGGGTGCTGATAAAAATGAGGGAAAAATTGGATAATCTTTTGTGAACACTAGGTAGATCCATATGCAAATGAGTATTGAAACTGTATGGATACATGCGGTAAGTAGTGGCATTAGATACGAAATCAAACCGGAAATGTGTGCTATAAGAGTGAGCGCGTTTATTCGATGAGTAAATCATGTCATGACTGGCCACGATGGTCTTTGCTGGAGCATGGAACAGCATCGAGAGAGAAGTTCCTACATGAATTGAATTTAAATATCAACCTATTTATTGTCGTCGTTCGAACGCTTCGAATTTTATTTGTGAAAGTCCGATTTTACAAACTTTTCGAATTCGAGATTTATTGCTTGACTGGAATATATTCGATAATGTCATCACGTAAGGTAATTGAAATCTCTTCATTTTTCATCCCAAATCTCATAAAAATTGTATCTATGATAATCTGATACTATTAATACTGTTAATGAAATAAATTCTATATAGCAATGTTTATCGCAAGTAGATAAAGAACCAAAAGATAGTTTTCTGATAAAATAAGTAAAAGATGAAGCAAAACTCAATGTCGACTGTTCAACAAATATGAACATTGCTGCACTGCAGATTAAACTGAAGTTGGCCCGCATCCAAATTTCGAAGCATCCCATCGACCGAAAAGAACGCACTTTTGGCCAGGACGTTTGCCCGAAATTAACCTATTATTAAATAATTGCAGGTCCAGAAATAAAACCTCCTCTGCGAATGAACGATGGTCATTATGATGATCGAGCAACATCTCTTGTTTTCGCCTTTCAGACAAAGATACGCTTAATCCTTAAGTTTATCTTGAGTGGCCTCAGCTTAACATTTGTAATTTTCTGTGTGTGCGTGCCAACCACCCACATGCAATCATATTTATTGTTGAATTAATAAATGGACCAAAAGGTGATGCCATCCATCCATTTATGTATGTTGAGACGAAGGAAGATGTGCAGTTGTTGCGCTTTCTGTTGGAAGCAAGAAAACGAGATGACTGACTTTTGCTGCTGGATGTTGAGAGAGCAATGTCACGAAGAAAGTTCAACGTTATCGTTTCGCTTGTAGCACATGCCATCATATAAACAAGCGCAATTGGAATACATTAATACATTGCCTCCATTGTTTACGTGGGATTTTCAGAATGCACATGTTAAAGTAGAAGTTTTCTGTTTCTAAAATTCCCACTTGAAAAAAAGAAGATGCTTGTCTATTGTTTTAGTATTATCTAACTTTTCTATAATGATATTATTACAAGATATGGAAACTAAAAGTTATCCTTATATTAAATTCTACTTTCTGGCAATTTATTTTCGTCACGTTACACTGCAACTGAGTTCAGATGCAATTCAGATTTTTATATGAATTAAAGTAGGCCATGCCACCAAGAGAAAATATATGCAAAACTGTAAACAACAACTCTTGAATTGAATTGGATTCAAACACTATAAACTTTCAGAAGAGATTTTTCTATTTGTGACTGGTTTATTGTTATCATGAAGTGAATAATTTGTTCCAAAACGGATAACAACTCAATCTTGAAAGCATTGATAGCTTTCCCAATTCAATTTAATTAAGAACGCACCAATGAAACAAATCAAATTTAATGAACTATGAACCGGATAGTAGCGCGCATCATTCACTACAAGCACAAGTTGTTCTTACATAATAAATTCAACACATTCTATTTCCTTTTGCAGCTGCAGCAGCACATCCTTCCACCGAGTTCACCAAACACGCCCTTCTCAAGCCGAGAATCTATCATGGGAGAGAGAAAAGACAGATTACAACCACAAAACAAGAGGTAACGAAACGCGCATTGTTTTTCCTCATATCTAATCTGCATAAATCGCAAGAAAAAAGTATTGGAACACACCGTATACTAACGCTCATTGAGTTCGCAAATCGGTACAGGTTCAACGTACTTATTCAATTGCTCACTTGTGTTCTATTTATTTATAAACTCTGAACCGATGTTGCACGTTAGTGTTTAATTGCTCGCGTTCATCCACTTCGTGTGTGCAGATGCATATTGCGTATAATTGCTGTTTAGATACGCGTTCAACATATTGCTAACGCACGCATTTCCACACAACGCCTGCAGGAATATTGGGAGGAAATGTGTGTTCCCTTTAGTTTGGTTGTTCCGGCCCAACACGCATTCAATATACTTGCACACAAACGACAATTATATCTGAATACATTAACACTCCAATTACTTTTCGTTCGGTTACTGAATCGAGATTGATGCGCGCTTTCTCGTGGGTTGAACAATGTGTATTCGACCCGAAAGGAAACATGTGCGTAAACGCAAGTTTATGGATGGCCTGGATGGATGTGCGTATGTGTTTCTGGATAAGATTGCCATTAGTTGGTTTTTATATCGTGTGCATAAGGTTCATGCAGATAATGAGTTCAAGTTATGTCGTCACATTGTTCCAACATACAAATTCAAATAGGAAATTTGTTACCATTGAGTTTTTACAACAAAAGTATATTTTTTCTGCATTTATGTCACCCTATGTAGTTATTTGCAAATTTGCATATCTTGATAACGGTAAACCAAGTGCAATTGACCTGCATTGCAGAATTGATTAAAGCATCAAGATTAAAATTAATTTATTTCCCTGCAGTTTTTTCCATACTTTAAACTTTGTTTTTAACGGTTTTAATAGATTTAAATTTCGATGGTATTCAACTAATTCTCTTCTGTTTTTTTTTTGCAGGATGGTCATGTTCATCATGTAACAGTAGATTATAACATAGGAGATGAAAATTATATATTAGACTTGCGACTGAACCAAGACCTACTACCGAAAGGTTACTTCCAAAGATACCAGAAAAATGGTAAACACGTAGTGAATAGACCTAATGAAGAGGTAATTAGCATAACGGCCACGAAGTTCAGTGAATTACTAATTGCAAATTAATTCAAGGCGACCGAATTGTGCCACTATCAAGGAACAATACGTGACCGTCCTGATTCCTGGGCGGCGCTTTCCACCTGCGAGGATCAATTGCGTGGTGTTGTGTTTGATGGCGAGGAAATGCACTACATCGAGAGTCAGAATGGCAATCATTACTTGTACAAGCATTCTGACTACGTGCCGTCTGCGAATCGGACGTGTGGCTACGCTGGTAGCGAACATTCGGTGCTTGATAATGAGAAATTCAATCGCATCCTTCGCGTAAGAACATTGTAACTATACGCACGTTTCTGAACTAATTCTCTTTTTCTGCAGTATAAGCGCTCTACAACGGAAACGCTCGTACGAGGACCGTATAATGCGAATAAACAGTCTCGATACGTCGAATTGGTGCTCGTAGTTGATAATAGACAGTATAAAGAACTGGATGAAAACCCCAAAAATGTCGAACAGCATTGTAAAGACATTGCAAATATCATTAACGCTGTAAGTTATATTAAAAGTTTTATGGGAAGTTTTTACTAATCATATTTTTGCAGCTTTATTCACCGCTCAACATTTACATAGCTTTAGTGGGAGTCGTTATTTGGACTGAAATTGACGAGATTGTCTTCTCGCCCAATGGTGATGTGACCCTCACTAATTTCCTTCATTATCGAAGGGAGAAACTTATCAAGGAACATCCGAATGACAATGCTCAATTGTTAACGTAAGTCGTTTTTCATAACGGTTTCGTAACGGTTCTAATTTATGACGGCCATTTTGTAGGAAATTTACATTCGAAAATGGTGTGGTTGGAAAGGCGCTCAAAGGTCCAATTTGCACCTACGAATATTCCGGTGGCGTTAACACGGAGCATTCGAACATTATTGGACTTGTTGCGACTACAGTTGCACACGAAATGGGTCACAACTTTGGCATGGAACATGACACCAATGAGTGCTCCTGCAAGGACGAACGCTGCATAATGGCACCAAGCAGTTCCAATGTGCCACCAACTCATTGGTCCTCTTGCAGTTTGGACTACTTGGCATTGGCTTTCGAGCACGGAATGGATTACTGCTTGCGCAATAAGCCTGCACGTCTTTTCGATAGTCCTGTTTGTGGGAACGGCTTCGTGGAGCCCGGAGAGCAATGCGATTGTGGTCTACCTGAACATTGTGATAATACTTGTTGCAACGCCACTGCCTGCATGTTATATGCAAATGCAAGTTGTGCTACCGGTGAATGTTGCGATCTAAAAGTGAGTAGTCCTTGCAATTGCTTTGAAGACTTGTTTGGGAGTAGTTGTAATCCTTTGAATTGCAGACATGTATGCCGAAAAGTGCTGGAACACTGTGTCGTTCCGCTGATTATGAATGTGACCTGCCTGAATATTGTACTGGACAGTCTGAATATTGCCCGGATGATATTTATAAAATGGACACGGAATCCTGTGATGGCGGAAAGGCATATTGTTATCATGGCTTTTGTCGGACGCGATCTGATCAATGCAAATTGCTTTGGGGAAACACGGGCAATTCGAGCGACGAGCAGTGTTACAAAATGAATACAAAAGGAACAAGACACGGCAATTGCGGCTATAATAAACTGAATCAATCGTATTTTCGATGCAATGATGAGTAAGAACAAATTTAAAGGTATAGAAATTTAAATTTACGTTGTTGGATTTTGCAGAAACGTACTTTGCGGGATGTTGCACTGTAAGCATTTGAACGAACGGTTGGAATTTGGCATGGAATCAGTTGCCATTCTTTCTCATAGCTTCATCAACCTTAAAGGTGCAATCATTCCTTGTCGCACTGCGATTGTAGACTTAGGATTGAATCAGGTCGACCCAGGTCTTGCTCCGGATGGCGCAAAATGCGGCGAAGGCAAAATGTGTGTCAATCAGAAGTGCATGGCAGTCGATTCGCTGCGAACTTCAATTGGCGGTTGTCCCAACGACTGCAATGGAAATGGTGTTTGCAACAGTTTAGGACATTGCCACTGCAAGGACGGTTTTGCTCCGCCCGATTGTAACTATCCAGGTCATGGTGGATCGGCTGATAGTGGTCCTGCATCTGACCCAAATGGTAAGAAGCAATCTTTTCTAAACTGTATTCTAAGTATTAAATTCCGGCAGCTCACAAGGCCTTCGTGACTGCAATGTTCATCATCTTCTTGGGAATTATCCCATCAATTTCGCTGATTTCGTTGATCATCTATTATGGACGACGAATGAGTGGCGGTAGTATCTGGAAGAAATCACCAGCAACGTACGTAAAACATTTCCTGATTAAATGCTGCCTTGCTATAAAGGCGTCTTGTCTGCGTGGTGTTGGTGGCAGTAAAAATGTTACTACCAATTCAGTGCCAACTGTTTCTCAGCATGTTCAGGCTGCTAATTGCAATATCACGCCCATGACACGATCTAACTTAAGCGGCCGAAACTTACGGGAGTTGGAGATTTGTCCACAAGGACTAATTTCCACAACTAATAAGAACATTTTAAACCATACTGAAACTAGAAATATTAATCCTTCTTCGGGTAATGTTAAATTACAAATAGCAAAATTTCAAAGCCAGAATTTAGCTGTTGAATCGCCTTCAAATGTTGCTAATACAAGTAATATTAACAACCTACCTTCTGTTAGTTTCAGGAAGGTTTAAATTATATGTTAATAATCAATGAAAAGTGCCAATTCAAGTGTTTGCACTCACAGTTCTTCCACGATCTTAAATTTGAAATTCGCGTAGAACTTTTGACATTAAAATATTTTTGCAACAAATATTTTTGGTTTATTTACGTACAAAGTGATGCTGTACGTTTATGTGCACGTGCAAACACTAATTGTTGAATATTATAAACGGTTGAACATATACTCAGAATATTTAATGATTGCATGAATATTAGGCTTTAAGCCTCTCGAAGACGAATCAAAGTAATGTGATAACGAGTCCATATTAGTAATAGGGTTTACGAAAAATGTTCCTCTATGATTAATGATTAATATTTTCACTAATTATAGCCACAATAATGAGAATAAGCATGAAAATACAAACTAAACATTAATGAAACTGAATTTAAAGTGTTTAAATATGTGTTGCAAGTTTTACTTATTTAATGCTTTAATACTGATCATTAACATTTACTAACTTATTTGAATTAATAACCGCTTTTGTTTCTTTGCGCGCAAATCGTGCTTATTGTCATTATAACATGAATAACATATTTTAAAATTACGCTTTTATAAAAGAGCTTCTTTTGCTTTTTCTTTGATAGGCAAAAGTCACCTCCAAAGACACGATCACCGCCGTTCTCGCCAGAAAGCCAGAAAAAGATTACAGAAGATAATCACACTTTATTACCTGCGGACCATACACAAGATGAGTTCTTTGGACAGTTCAAAGGTTTCACATTGACTCCGATTAAACAACAACAGCAGCAGCAACAGAAACCTGAAAGAAAACCTGAAGAAAAACCGCATTTAATTGTTCGACCACCACCGCAAATTCCTCAGGCACCGCAAGTACCGAAAGTTGTTATCAAAACTAATAACGCGCAAATTAAACGCAGCCCAAGTAATGTTGGAAGTACTTCTACATGCAATGCTACAGCTGGAAGTAATGGACCACCTGCGCTGCCTCCTTTAAATCCAGGTGCTCATCCACGTCCAATTATTTCTTCGCCAACATTGCAAACATCTACTTGTACCGCCAAGGAACTCGCAAGTCCACTTCGTAATGCGCAACAACAACTTCCTCAAACGATTAGTTGTGTCCCAACTCGACCTGCTCCTGCAGCACCAGTTATTCCATCAGTTCCAACTTCTCGTGATAACTTTGATATAAAAATTGAGAAAGTTGATGAACCAATAATTGAGCCAACAAAAGATAAGAAACCAACAGCTTTGAACAGGATAACTTCACTTCTGAGACCAGATAAGAAGCCTCAGAAGTTCGTAAAACCTGTATTGGATAAAGAAGTTCTTCGAACGATTGAAATATCTGGTCCAATTCCTCAACAGAATAAAGAACCCACCAAGGTATCTTCACCAGAAAAGCCAGTTATGCGCGCGCAAAGTATGAAAGTAGCTGAACCTTCAGCGAAACCAAAACTTCAAAGTTTTGGCTCGATGCGCGATCCGTCCAAGCGACCTATAAGTATTGTTGGCTCGAGGCCAAAAAGTCCTCCACCACCTGCACCAATTGTTGCAATTCCTCCGAAGGAAAAAGAACAACAACGAGGTAAGATTGCGATACCAAAGGTGCAACAATCTCTGAATCAATATGATGATTGTTTGACTGCGCCTTTGGCACGAAGCGAAAGTACATCACCATCAAGTGATAATATTTATGCCGTTATCGAAGATTCACCAGTATCTCCAAAATCGCCAGAGTCGAAGAATACAAGCCACTCGACCAGCGCTGAAAGTGTCGGATTGCTTGGAGAAATTGTAAATGAGATACAAAATCGTAATTTTGACTCAATTTATTCAACATCGACATTGGCCCGCAAAAAGAAAGAAAAGGAAAAAGAGGCAAATATTCCGTTATATGAAAATACACAAAACATTAAAGATGACGAAAGTACAACTGAAGGAGACTACAGTAATATGAATACTGGGAAATCAAGTGCAAGTAGCACTTCAAGTGGATACATTCATCCATCAGCAGTTAATCGACCGAATTTTGAAAAATCTGTTGCAGCATCAATTCCAGAAGCGCCAAAACAAACTTCGAATTTATCATCTTTCAAGAAACCTAACAGTCAGCCAACAATCAGGGAGGCACCCAAGCCACCAACAGCAATAAACAAACCTACCAATTCAAATTTATCGAGACAGATTACACCTCCAAACTTGCGGACGAGAAAACCTTCGCCCACACGAGCGAAGCAAACAGTGAAACCCGCTCCAACAGTCAAACCCATCACAGCAATTACTCCCCCAAAAACAGTGAGTAACCCAACGAGGACTTCCATCAGTCCTGATCTTGTAAGTTGTTCAACACCGAAACCTCAACAACAGAAACCTAATCAGCAAGCACCAGATGTCTTAAACAACAGCAAGAAAGTACCTGGTCCTGCAAAATCTAAGAAGCCACCCGTAGCTGCCAAAACAAATATTGCAGCTAACAATCAAACTGCTAATAGTATTGGAGCAGCTAAGGGTAAATTCCCAGTGAAACAATCGAATGTCGCTTCTTTGCAGCAAAAATTTGAAGGTAAAACGACGTAACTGAGCCTGCAGAATGTAATTCGAAACAAATAATTGTGATATCTTTCCGTATAACTATTAATTTAATGGCTGTAGTATTATTTGACTCTTAACGATACGTATCCTCATTCAAGCAGCTCTTAATGTGCATAAGATTCATTCATTCATTTCTAGAAAAGTTATCGACTTCATTGGACAATCATTGTTATATGAGCAAATTACCAAAGAAGTTAATTGTCGTACGTTCAATGCGTAGGAATAATGAAAACTTAAACAGAACAGTAATAGATTAATTACATTTACGTAATGCATTAAAATATAATTGATTGTAAATACATTTTTAAAAAAATATATGACAACTTCCATATAATTCATACTAGAGTAGATTTAAAAAAACAACTTTGCCTTTTAAGGTATCCTATTTTGCAAGTTCGGGTATTTCCGAGTCCCGCACCATGCCCAATGTTATTTTTTCGCCAAAATACTATTAATGCCGTTTGAATCATCCAAATCGGTCCATTAGTTCCGGAGATATGAAAATTTTAGAAAACTCGAGTGATTTTAAGAAT
>JARJDZ010005056.1:0-15149 GCA_030264555.1 Aleochara sp. GC000083 | reverse complement strand
TAAAAATTTTCGAGAAATTTTATTTAGGTATGATAAAAAGTTGTTATTACCCATCAGGATCAACGTCAAAACATATTAGTAGTGTATTATCGCGGGTTCTAACTCCACCTTCGCCTACGACCTTGAATGGCCGTCTCGGGTTCGGTCGGGCATCGGCGAACGGGGATTCGTGTGCGGGCGGTGCGTCTGTCAACGGCGAGTTCGCGGTTGGGTGGGAGGGCAGATTCAAAAACCGAGCGCGCGCTTCATTGGCTTGGGGGGCTTGAAACGGGGGGCTTCGTGTTCGGTCGGCGCATCTGTCAACGCCGAATTCACGGTTGGGAGGGAGGGCGCACCCATAAAAGGCGCGCGCGCTTCGTGTTCGGTTGGCCGTCGGCGTACTTGCACCGAATGCACCATCTAGCGGCGGGGGATTGTATCTGGGGGACGGTAATGTCGAATGACTGAGTCATGTGCGCGCGCTCTATTGGACCTAATTGTGTGTGTGAATTTTCAAGGCGCGTAACCCAATAGACACAATAAAATAACAATAGTTTCACTAGTTTTCATTTTTATTTTTATGAGTCGCACCCAAACTCAAATTACAATAGATACATTTTTTTGAATACACAATATGATACGATTATGATAAGAAGGCGCGTACTGTTGCCGCCAATTCGCATCTGCAGACAGGACAATTTGTCAACCCAGGGACGCATTCAATACATGCGACCATATGACCACAGGGCAGCAATACAACTCCGATCTCATTCGCATAGCAGATCTTACATATCTTAATAGAATCATTTCCGAGTGCAGAAATATCTGAAGTGATGTTGGTAGTCTCTGTCGTGGTGGTAGGGTTGGTGGAAGTACTGATTGTTGACGTTGTCGATGTAACATTTCTAGCTCTCTCATAGTTAGTTTTAATAAACTTTGGCGTTTTATTTATCATGAGAAAGGCACATTGCGGGAAAAAGATAGCATGTTGTTCCCAAGGCAAGTCGATTTCTTCCCAATTCCTCAGACCTCCTCCGCAAGCGTAGCAAATAGTTTGATCACCTTTGCCTGTGTAGTAAAACCCCGCTTCGGCTAGCTCGGTTGGCTTTTGTTTGATGCTAATAGGCCAGTCGTTAAATGTTTGTAGACGTTGCTCAAGTCGTGCGTATTGAGGAAATGCGGTGGATGTATGTTGAACGATGCCATATTGATGAAGATGTACAAGGGGATCATAATTTTCTGGCGTTGAGTGCGGACGAATGTTAATGCTACANGATGCTAATAGGCCAGTCGTTAAATGTTTGTAGACGTTGCTCAAGTCGTGCGTATTGAGGAAATGCGATGGATGTATGTTGAACGATGCCATATTGATGAAGATGTACAAGGGGATCATAATTTTCTGGCGTTGAGTGCGGACGAATGTTAATACTACATTTGTCAAATGTCGCTTTATTAGAATCGCTGTCGGATAAGCGAATGTTTCCACATTCGATTCCACATACCAACGGACAGCTGGGTGACCTAATTCGATGGTCTTCAGATGGTACATCTCCAGCTCTCCACTTGTTTAGTTGTAATCCACAAAACGCACACATGACTCTGTCGGACTGTTGGGTGAAAAAGAAACCTTGTTCGGCAACATCGTCTGGCGTGATGAAACCGCACGACGATGACCAGTTAATGTAGGATCGTAGAAGATTCAAATGTGATTTCATTGCCGTAGACATGCTGCTGCTGCTGCTGCTGCTGATAATAATCTACAAACAGTGTTTACAGTTTTTTTTTTGCTAAATTATTTCGGTATAGCATAATGGCCCCATGCATAACTTGAAATATTATCTTCTCTAATAAATCTTTTATCTTCCTCACCACTTATACATTTCTTTCTTTGTACAATTGTGTAAATATTGTGCTTTTCGGTTTTGAATAGGATTTGATTAACAAATTTGCTGGTATTATTGAGAATACATTCTTCATAATCAGAAAAATTTATACTATTTTTTACTACATTTTTTTTTATTCCTTTTAGTCGTTTAGTCTCATTTCCCTGTTCACAGTTAAGTAGGTGACAGTAACATTTTGCTTTAACTCCAATAAATTTCCGCAATATTCTTCCACCATATTCATCCTTAAATAAACCAACAATTTTATTGTTCTGGAGAGGTATGTTATAACTATTATTGATTGCAAAATTTGATGTATCAAACCGATGCATATGTTTTGCAATTAAATCATAAACGCTCTCATGAAAGAATTGTATTGTTAAACTATCTGTATCTATATATAGCAGTTTGCTCAATTCGTTTGGATAATTAGCTTTAACAAAATCATAAAAGAAGTCGTACATAAGAAGTTTGGATATTTCCAGAACACAAAATCCAATATAAATAGGTTTATTATAAAAAACTTTCGTTTTATTTAGTTGAACAGCAACTAAGTTCTCATCAAAAATGGTGCAACTATGAAAGTTGGGTTTTGATATCAGTGATCGCGCACCTTTTTGTTGCGCATTATTTTCCCAATGTTGTACAAGTTTGAGCTGTATTCGTTTAAATAAATTTTCGCATGTTTTACCGAAAATCGCATTAATCATTAATTTATAAAAATCTTTTTCAAATGAATTTGTTGCTGCTTGTCGATATTTAGTGTTTAAATCTATATAAACTTTAAGCCATTGTGACTGTCTAAACTTTAGGATGCGATTAATTTTTTTTAACTTCAGACCATTCTTCAGAACGTTTTTCAAAGTTCTATAATGTAATACATAATTCTGTTTGTCATCGAGAGTAGTGAGTAGTTTCTTTTGGTTAAATTTTGATGTCGGCGGAACTTGATTGATTGGAAGAAATGGTAACTCATTATGTTTATCGTGTAATTTTGTTGGATAATCAATATCAACATCTAATATATAACCTATATCACTATCATCTTTGATCTCCATTACATTAAAATCTTTACAATCATACCATTCAAAATTTCCTATAGGCAGATATTGAGTCATAGCCCATCCGTATAAATTATTTGCATCCAAATATGCCAAATAACTTTTAGGTTTGGTATTGTCAAATGTGGACATAAATTCATTATTAGATTCGGCAAATCTATGAGAACATTGACTAATACCTCCACGAATACTACTTTGTATCATATTAATCATACTATAATCATCTAAAAGTTCCAGTTGAACATTTGTTGATTTTAACATCGCATCAAAACTTAATCCAGGTGCCGTAAAATAGTGAGCAGGGTCTAATCCGTAAGCATTGTAACAAGTGGTTCTAAAACTTTCAACTATATCTGCCAATAGAAGCACGTCCACTTTTAAATACAAATCTGAATATTCACGAATAGTAGTACATTTAAAATGTTTCCATACGTTTATGGCATGGTTGTAGTCTTCAGAGGTAATTGATGTATCATTTAATTCGTTATAAAATTTATCTTTGGATGGTAATTCAGTTTCGTTTAATTTCTCCCACGAATCTATATAATCATATGGAAACACACCCTTTCTTGTCATAAGTTTTAATTCATAGCTATTTGGAAAAAAACTAGAAACGTGTTCAAATGTATTCAAGTTCTCGGCAAGTTTCTGCAGACTAGATGCCATAAATTTAAATGAATCTAGAAAGCGTAAATGTATATAAATATTTTTATCATTAATTTGATTCACTTTTATTCTCTTGTCAATTGAAATGTATTTTTCTTTATTATGTGGAATTACTTTAATGGGTTCTTCATCCTTGATGGCTAGCTCTTTAATAAATAAGTGTGCATCATAAGAAGTCATATTGTGAAAATAGACAGGAATAAATTTTGGTAATTTATAATTTAAGTTGCATTTATAATGGGCAGCGCCTCGGTACTCACCAGTTAAATGACAGTGATCCATCACTTTATAATTAGTAACAGAAAATTTTTGTTTACATATGAAACATTCCTCAGCAAAATAATATTGCAATGCGTCAAAACCTAGTGGTCCCTTAATGGGTTTTTTAAATCGATAATAAAAATCATAAATTAATTGAACATCTTCAGTTAATCGTTTTACAAAAACAGATGTACAGTCTTGGCCAGTATACGATACAAATTTATTCAATTGTTTGTTAAAATTGCAAATAATATAGTATGCAAAAGCATAGGCTACATGCTTTTTACGTTTAACATTAAAAGGGGTATTAATTTCATTTGGCATACATGAATGAATGGGTATTTGTATAGATTCAAAATCTGCCACAATAATGAATGGTACTTTCATGCTGTTTGCAAAATTTGTAAATTTAAGCGTGGTTTCAGATACGTCTTCGCCAGTGTATATTGTTTTAAATTTTTCAGGATTAGGCATTTCAATGCAAACTTTGTTGCAACCATACCTTAAATGATCCTCAAGTTTAAACTCCTCACTGAAGTATTGAAGACATCCATCACAAAAATGGAAACGTTTTTTTCGATTTGTTACTTGACCACTCACTAACCTCGACAAATCACGAATTAAAACATAATGAAATACGTTGCGCTTTTCAATCAACAACAAATTCACATGAAAGTTTTGTTTGTTTTTTGTGTAATATAATGGTCCTTCCACACAATATTTTTGAAGTACCTCATTGAAATTTAATGCATATACATTAATACTTAAATTGTTGTTTCGTTCAACAGTTGCTATGTCTTTAATGCTACAAGGTAAATCAATGNTTCTTAATAATTAAATAGTTGTTATTTTATTCCAAAGTTCCCTAAATTTTATTATGTGAGCAAAATGCTCACGCGCGAGTAACGGTGTGATTTTTTGTAGCGCGAGTACTGACGGGTTAATGCTACAAGGTAAATCAATGCCGTCCAAATTAATTTCCGAAAAATATTGTACATAATTTTGAATTCGTTCTGTATGTTTCTCAACTGGATGTTTAGCTGCCACTAAACACCATGCANTCAACAGTTGCGATCTCCTTAATGCTACCAGTTAAATCACTGTTGTCCAACTTAATTTCCGAAAAACAAAGTACATCATTTTACTCGCAGAGGTATCGTCATCATCAACAACGTCAACGTTGTTGCTTTTAATATAATACGCAAATAATTCTAGGTTCACTTTACAAGTTTGTAACGTCTTAATCTCAACGTTCATTAAGGTAACACACACATTTTTATTAATTTCTAGGAATGTTTTAATGTCTACAACTCTACCCGGTTTTGCTATTCTATACGTTGCTATTCTATTTTTAAATGCAGATTGTAATAATTTCACATTTTCAACACAGTCTTTCCCTTCACTTTCTATANTTTTGAAGTGTTAATCGATTTGGTTGCACTACATCCACTGAATGTTTTCTTTGCAAATGTGTATTAAAATTGTCTTTGCGATTATATGTTCTTCCACATACATGACACAAATATTTTTTTTCTATTCTTTGCTGATGTCGTTTAAGACAGTCTTTTCTGCTGAACGATTTCTCACAATTATTACACTTAAACATGGTTGATNCTTTTGGTGGTGATGTTATGTCTTGACCTCGTTCGTCTTCCTGTTGTTTTTGAAGTGTTAATCGATTTGGTTGCACTACATCCACTGAATGTTTTCTTTGCAAATGTTTATTACAATTGTCCTTGCGATTATATGTTGCTCCACATACATGACACAAATATTTTTCTATTCTTTGTTGATGTCGTCTATGATGATACCATGAATACGAGTGCTAAACTGCTTGTGATAATATTTCCTTCCTTTCAAGAAGTTTATATTCGCCATTATATTTATTATCACGCCACCTTATCTATGAAACATGGAAAGAGAAATTTCATAGTTTTTTAGATAATTGGAAAAAATTTCTATCCATTATGTTTAGTATAATTTGTTCTTTTAGGATTATCAATTCATGCAGCTTTAAAATGTGTTATTCTACTGAAATTATCAAATCAGTTGGTTAAGTCAGTTATAAGATAAATAGCTGAGTATAACAGTTGGTTTCATAATAAACATAGGTTTTTACTAAGGCTTTGTGATAAACGATACTACTAAACAAGATGTACAGCAAATACTTCTTCAACCATCTGAATGGAAATTACTACTCAATCATCAGAAAGAAATAGAAGAATATATTTTAAACGGAAACAAAAATCAAAGAAATGCTTTAAAGTTCTAAGCAGTTTAAAAATTCACAAGAAATGTAAGCACTGCAATAGCATAATAATAACTGAAGAAACCAATGATCAACCAGATATGACAAATCTCAAGAATTCTACAATGTGGATAAATTAAATCTTTGCAATAATTTTGACATAAATTTTACAAAGGCAAAAAAGGAAGGAACAGGAACAGGAACTTAGAAAAGGATGATCAACAAATTACATTTGATAAGAGTAAAATAAAATCATTGATTGAATTGAATACTCTGATAACATTTCGATTAGAACGACTTGATCAACTGAAATTCTATCAGGTTTTCAACAATTATTTGGACTATGTTACAAGTCAAGACAACTTTAACCGAAATGGCGATCCAATTAAAAGCAATCTACTTCCCAAACTACAACCTTACCTAGTTTCCAGTACTAACAATGAAGAATGTTATCATTATTATTGTGAAACAATGGAATTAATGCATGAAATAATTACTTTTCATCGAGCTACAAAATAAAATAAATGTGATTATTAGAGATGAAATATATATTTATTATTTTAATAAATTCATACAGTACTTTCACGTTATTTTTGCTGCACATGACATTTGTCACGAATAATATCATATATATATCAATAATATCATGATACGAACATGTTGAATTGTGTTGCTTTTCAAATTTTGGACAATTATCCATAAACTCCAAGTTTACAATATTAGGGTAATATGCCTTTAAGAAATTAAATTTTTGAGCACCAACCTTTCACTAAATCTAATTGTGCGCTATGTAGGGAGAAAATCACCTCCAGATCCTTATATTTGATATATCCTCTGTTATATGAAATGCCATGATGATTATTTTCAATCCATCGTATAGTTTTTTGATTTGCCTGTGATAAGCTATAAAAATCATATTTTGGTAAAATCAAGTAGTTATAAATATGCTCTCCATCATATGTAAACGATATTTCCTTCGGTGTTAGTGCATCAAAAGATTGCATATCAATGTATAATACTTTATCGTTGTTTGCTGTTTGTGTTGTTCCTTTTACTTCTTCCACTTTATTAATTTTTTTACACATACTTAATGAGGCAGAATATTTTGCCTCTCTTTTTTGACGTGCCGCTACCCATTTCAGTAACTGATATACTCTTTAGAATACACTCACAATTAAAGTTTCTATTATTTTCCATGTAGCAGAAGTAAATTGGTAGTGACCAATTTTTTTTAATACCTGTCGGCGTCGCTGGGCAATGGTCAGGGGCGAGGGAAAACTCGTAATCATCACTATTCATATTTGCAACAACGTTCACAATGGTCTTTAATTGATCGAAACTATTAACAATGATTCTTTACAAAGACTCCGACATACCTATATTTTGTAGATAACCTACTGGATTATTTTCCATTTCTGCTGATGATGATTTTAACTTGGAGAAAGAAGAAACCTCACTAAGATTTAAGATTCACTATTTATATATGATGACAAAGTTGTCAAAAGAACAACTACTTGCTTATTGATTGTTTAGTTGTTTGTTGTTTAGTTGATAGTTGTTCAGTTGTTGGTTGTTTGTTGTTTAGTAGTAGTTGGATGATTCTTTAGTTGTTTGTTGGTTGGTTGTTTAGTTCTTTGTGGGTTATTTCGTGCATTATTTCCGTTCTTTCACAATAATAATAATAACTTTCTTCATTGTTAGTACTGGAAACTAGGTAAGGTTGTAGATTGGGAAGTAGATTGCTTTTAATTGAATCGCCATTTCGGTTAAAGTTGTCTTGACTTGTAACACAGTCCAAATAATTGTTGAAAACCTGATAGAATTTCAGTTGATCATGTCGTTCTAATCGAAATGTTATCAGAGTATTCAATTCAATGAATACTTTTATTTCACTTTTATCAAATGTAATTTGTTGATCATCCTTTTCTATGATAACAAGTTTCTTCTCTGTTCCTTGCTTTTTTGCCTATGTAAAAGTTATATCAAATTTATTGCAAAGATTTAATTTATCCACATGTGATATTGTAGAAATCTTGAGATTTGACATATCTGGTTGATCATTGGTTTCTTCAGTTATTATTATGCTATTGCAGTGTTTACATTTCTTGTGAATTTTTAAACTGCTTAGAACTTAAACGCATTTCTTTTATTTTTGTTTGCGTTTCAAAATATATTCTTCTATTTCTTTCTGATGATTGAGTAATCATTTCCATTCAGATGGTTGAATAAGTATTTGCAGTTCATCTAGTTTAGTAGTATCGTTTATCACAAAGCCTTGGTAAAAACCAATGTTTATTATGAAACCAACTGTTATACTCAGTCGTTTGTTAATCTTATAACTGACAGAACTGATTTGATAATTTCAGTAGAGTAGCTCATTTTAAAGCTTTATGATTTGATAATGCTAAAAGAATAAATTATACTAAACATAATGGATAGAAATTTTTTCCAATTATTTAAAAAACTATGAAATTTTCCCTTTCCATGTTTCATAGATAAGGTGGCATGATAATAAAAATGGCGTATATAAACTGCTTGAAAGGAAGGAAATATTATCACAAGCAGTTTAGTACTCGTATTCATTGTATCATCATAGTATTAAACGACATCACCAAATAGAAAAATATTTGTGTCATGTATGTGGAGCAACATATAATCGCAAAGACAATTTTAATATACATTTGCAAAGAAAACATTCAGTGGATGTAGGCAACCGAATCGATTAACACTTCAAAAACAACAGGAAGACGAAGAAAGGCAAGACATAATATCACCACCAAAAGCAAAGATAGCCCGAAAGGATACATCTAATTTCGTCTGTGAATTATGTAATATTGGATTTGAGACAAAAACTAAATATCTAACACATTTAAAATAAAAATATGATATAGAAAGTGAAGGAAAGGACTGTGTTGAAAATGAGAAATTATTACAATCTGCATTTAAAAATAGAATAACAACGTATAGAATAACAAAACCGGATAGAGTTGTAGACATTAAAACATTCCTAGAAATTAATAAAAATGTGTGTGTTAACCTAATGAACGTTGAGATTAAGAAGTGACAAACTTGTAGCAACAACAAGCAACAACGTTGACGTTGTTGTTGATGACGATGCCTCTAAGAGTACATGTGAAGCTGTTGTTGACCTAAAATCTTTGAACACAAAATTTGAAATTATCACTCCCTCTTCAAATCTGGATGAAATATGTAATAACTTCTTTGAGCGGCTGATCAAGAAAAGTGAAGAATTCCAGGAAAGAGATAGTGGTTGGGCATTGTATTCTTATCTTAAATATTAATCAATTTACACCGATACGAGGGCGAACATATCTTCAAAACAACGACAATGCTTGCATTGCATGGTGTTTGGTGGCAGCTAAACATCCAGTTATGAAAAATACAGAACGAATTCAAAATTATGTACAATATTGTTCGGAAATTAATTTGGACAACATTGTAGCATTAAAGACATAGCAACTCTTGAACGAAACAACAATTTAAGTATCAATGTATATGTATTAAATTTCAATGTGGTACTTCAAAAATATTGTGTGGAAGGACCATTATATTACACAAAAAACAAACTAAACTTTCATGTGAATTTGTTGTTGACTGAAAAGCACAACGTATTTCATTACCTTTTAATTCGTGATTTGTCGAGGTTAGTGAGTAGTCAAGGAAAATAAACAATAACAATAAAAAAAATAAAACAATATACACTGGTGAAGACGCATCTGAAACGACGCTTAAATTTACAAATTTTGCAAACAGCAACAAATACCCATTCATTCATGTATGCCGAATGAAATTAATACCCCTTTTAATGTGAAACGTAAAAAGCATGTAACCTATGCTTTGATACAGCTGCGTATGCAGTACCTTGTCCGGTGAACTATTAGAGCGGCGCTGACTTAGCTACGTCGCTACAGTACCCCTTGCCAGAGGTTTTCAATGAAAACCCGCCTGAAAACGATCGAGAAATTCTAGTGAGGTTGGTCGTACAGGTGTACGCTGGTTTTAAACGGTCTACACTGACGGTAGTGTGTTGTCCGTTCCGTCCAATGACGAAATGCTTTGGACTGCGGCTTATGACTGGGAATGGGCCGTCATAAGGTGGCTTCAATATATTTTTGCTGCCATCACTCCGGATGAAAACCTGGGAACAAGTCTGCAAATCTTTAAAAACGATGGTGGACTGCTCACCGTGGCGTTGTCGGCCTCGAGGTCTGGGCTGTCGCATTTGATGCCGGAGTTGTTGAATGAAGTCGTGTTCATTTGGAGATTCACATTGTCGGAGGAATTCTGACGGAAGTCGCAGTGGCTCCCCGTAAACCATTTCGGCACTTGTACCGTCAAGGTCATCCTTCTACGCATTTCGTATTCCTAGTAGGACTGTGGGAAGGATCTTGGTCCATGCAGGTGTCTGATGGCATCGGATCGCAGCTTTAAGTTGACGATGCATCCGCTCGATCATGGCATTTGCCTGCGGGTGGTACACCGTTTTCCGTTGATGCTCGGATCCAAGTAGCTGGTTCAGATGTTTGAATAAGTTTGATTCAAACTGGCGACCTTGGTCGGTCGTTATTCTCACAGGTGTACCAAATCTAGCAATCCAGTGCGAGTACAGTGCTGATGCCACTGCCTCTGCTTCTTGATCGATCAAAGGAATTGCTTCTGGCCATCTTGTGTACCGGTCTACACAGGATAGGCAGTATCGATACCCCTCTGAAATTGGCATGTATATAAGGTCTATGTGGATATGTTCGAACCTTGCTGATGGAGCTTGGATTTGTTCAATGGGCGACTTCACGTGGCGTGAGACTTGATTTCTGGCAGGCGATGCATCCTTGGACACAGCTGTAGCAATCTTTGCTCATTGACGGCTACACGTATCGTTCGGCATTAAACTTCGTTGTAGCTTGGGCACCGGGGTGTAAAGCGTTGTGTAATAGCTCGAATGCGAGTTTGCGGAATTGCTTCGTGAGATACGGCCTGATAGAAGTAGAGTCGTCGCATACAATACGGAGATCCGATCCGAGGAGTAGGAAGAGCTTCAGTGTGAGGCCGGTCCTGCCGTCCTTGGGCTTCTTCAGTTCGGGATCGTCTTGCTGGTCTCTGGCTAACTTTGCGAAGTCCATTGTCACACCTTCGATTTTCGAGAGGGCGTCTGCTACAGTGTTTTCTTCGCCAGAGATATGCTGCGTTGTATATTGGGCGATGAAGTCCATCTGTCGGAATTGCCTGGGCGTAAAGTTCTCAGACCTTTTGTTGATTGCAAACGTCAGTGGTTTGTGGTCCGTGAATACTCTAAACTGACGACCTTCCAACATAAAATTAAAATGTCTGATGGCCCTGTAAATTGCGAGTAGCTCGCGATCGAAGGCGCTATATTTGCATTCGGCACCGCAAAGCTTTTTGGAATAAAAAGCTAGCGGCTGCCAAGTACCTTCAACCTTTTGATTTAGGGCAGCACCAATTGCAGTCTCAGATGCGTCGCACATGAGGGCTAGCGGGACATCACTTCTGGGATATACCAGCATAGTCTCTCCATGCATTCTCAGGTTTTGGCACCAAATGAAGTAGAGCTGCCCAGCTACTGCTGCATGGGCGAGCTATGCCGAGGCGAACCATTGCCTCGAACTCCTTCTTGGCGATCGCGTCTTGGTCCTTGAGCTACGAGGTTTGGTTTTAATGTAGTGACGAGTGTTGTGTTTTATCTGCTTGCGCGCGCCATCTGGGCGCGTAAGTTCGGGGAATTTTACAAGTAGTTCACTGTACACTGACCACTCTGTATACCGCAATGCCTTGATGGTCGGTGTGTCTCAACGCGTCACATCACTTATGGTGTTGAGGCTAGATAAAGAGTCTATTATTCGTTTGTTCTTAATGTCTACTAAAAGCGAATAATGTTCGAGGAAGTCTGCACCAATAATCGCGTTAGTAATGTCTGCGATCACAAGGCACCAATTGAAATCGCGACGAAGTCCTAAATCTATAATCATTGGCTTTGGACCGTATGTCGCGATTCTTGTCCCGTCAGCCGCCGCCAGCTCCAGTCGCACTTAATTGTCCATGGATGAGGTTCCTAGGGAATACACTTAAATCTGCCCCTGTGTCTATAAGGAATTTAATACGGGTATTTGCGTCTGTTAGGTGTATGCGACGGTTTACTGATGGGCTGTTGGCGTAAGCTGCCGACCTTAACGCCTGCCCTGCACGTTTCCCGGTTTGTACGTACAGGGTTGTAAGCACCTCGTCGCCTTCTCTTGGAACCTGTGGTGGTACCAGCAAACTCCGTCGGGCCTTGGTGTTGTTCTGGATCTAGAACGTCGACGGGCGTGACTTCTGCCCCTCGATCGGAATCTACTTTCCCGTCGATTCTCGTTGCGGATGTCACGAAGCTCTTGGACGACGAGTTTCTGAAACGCCCTGAAACGCCTGGAACATATCTAACAGGCCGCTTGACTCGTCTGCTGCCAGCCCCTCTGTAACGGAATTGAACGGTGGCTCGATGTCCCTATGATGTCCATCATGGAGTCCGCTGCCGCCGCCATCAAGTCGAGGCTCTGCCCTTTCCATGCCGCAAGTGCGGGCTGAATTTGCTGAGGCATCCTCTAGAGCCATATCGCCTTGATAATTGACTCGGATGCACTAGTGTGCAGCTCCTGCAGGCGCCTCAGAAACTGCGACGGCTTCCGGTCTCCCAATTCCTCTCGTTGTAACAGCTGCTGAGTGCGTTCAGATTGTGAGATACCAATGCGGGTGAGGATGGCTGTCTTCAAGGACGTGTATGGTTCGTCCGCCAAGGGTGCAGAAGGTATGTCTGAGATCTCGCACAGCGTTTCCATCATCCAAGTTTTGCACCACATAATAGTACTTTTGCTTCTCGCTTGTCAATTTCAGCACCTCAAACCGGGCTTCAATCTTCATGAACCAAAGACGCGGCTGAGTTGTGAAGAATGGCTGATGACTCTCCACTTGGATGAACGTCGGAGTTGACGTAGATGGAGTAGGCCTTGCCATGATTGCGTATAATAAAAAAAATGGGTTTTGCTTACACGTTTATCACTTCTTCAGACCGGCGGATATCATGTGCGACCCTCTTGGACAGATTCTTCACATGGATCCGATAGAGGAACCAGAGAAAAGCGATGATGGCGAGGATGACTACAATTATCTCGGCTAGGTCTCGATATGTGAATCCGGTCTGGGTTGTTTGGCCGCAGCTCCACGACCGACACCAGGCATGGATGTTGTTAAGAGAAGATTCCCAGCGCCAAAGGCTCTTCAAGCTAGCGGCTGCGCCCCACCCTCATTCAGGGTGCTTAGTTGATGTTTAGTTCTTAAGTCAGTTTACACTCGATAAGGAAGAAGTAAAGACACGTTGTAAAGAGTCGGATTGAGAATAAACGAGTATTTTGAACACTGAATTCACAGAGTGTCGGTAAGGCCTGCGTATGGTCTCACGCTTTGTTTCGCACCCTTCAATTCACCCGATCAAACGGTTTACACACTAATCCTACCGCACAGCCCGAAAACACCTGTAACATCTTTTGGTCCTTCGAACCGGATTGTGCCGTCTGTGTGAAGTTATAACCGGAATTGAAGTAGCAGTGCAAACAATTACAAGTGAATAACATTCCCGATGAAAGCATTACAATGAACAACGAAGGCGGCAACAATAAGGAAAAGTTGAGGCGTCTTCGCAATCAGCTTCGAGTCCTAAGGGGGAAACTCACCAGATTCGCCAAGAAGATCGAACAGCAGGAAGAGAATCCAAGCCCAAAAATTGGCGCAGAGGTAAAGGCTAGGCTTAATGATTTTAAACCGATATTGGCAGAGTATCAAAGAGTACATGAAGGTATTACGAGCATCGAGGCTGATGAGACCGCTGAAGAAACATGAGCAGTTTGAGAATAGATATTATGAGGTATTAGTACAAGCGAACTCGTTAATAGACACAGTAGAGAGGCACAGCGGTTCTCAAACAACGCAACCCAATAATGATACTTTGCCGCAAGCACCAAGTATACCAGCCGTGACAGATTTAACCCAAACGCTAAATCAAGGCGCATCACCTATAAGCGAATCATTGAGCAATTCAAATCAGATCAGCACCAATCAAATGGTTTTCGTACAAAGCGCTCCAAAGGTCTCATTACCACCAATTGTTATCAAGCTGTTTTCCGGCAACTATGAAGATTGGCTATCACTCGCTGCAACGTATAAGTCATTAATTCGCAATATAGACTTTCCAGCTGTCCAGAAGTTGCATTACTTATTGAATAGTCTACATGGAAACGCAGCTCAAACATTGGGACATTTACCCATCCCAAATGAGAACTATGAAGTGGCTTGGTCCATATTTTGCGAAAGGTACGAAGACAAGAAAATGATAAAGCGCAAACACATAAATACCATTCTTGATATGCCACCAATGCTGCAGCAATTGCTGAATTGCTTGTCTGTGAATTTAAAAGCATTTCAAGCTTTGGGTGTGTCTATTGAACATTGGGATCTGATAATGTTCGGTCGCAATGTATGCTCTCTCATGAGGGGGTGGGAGAAAAACCTCTTGAGAGAAACGGCACCCCGAGAGTAGCTCATAAGAATTCCATCAGTACAATTTGAGCACTCATCAAGCATCCAACAAATAAGCAAGCCTAAAGTGCAAGTAAAATCGAGTTGTACTCACTAGTTAAAATTAATAAAGTTTCTACTTTACAACAAACAACTAATGGTCCTTCGAACAACAATAAGAAATTAACAACAATTCAACAATCATCATCACACTAGAGCAATCTAGTGAACATTTGGTCCAATCGAACCGGATCAGGAATCAGGGATCAGCATCAACAAACAATCAACGCAAAACTGTAAGTGATTCTCATTTCCTTCACTCTCATTGCGAAGTTCTTTCTTACTTTTAAAATTGCTTCTTTTGCGTTGAACTCGTTACGAGTATTAATAAATAGTTGCGGCAAACAACGTGACTAAATAAATAATCAAAAATGTCTGAACTACGTTCATTGGCAATTAAACGTGGCT